>JAVTVY010042743.1:0-18566 GCA_036873755.1 Hanleya hanleyi | reverse complement strand
CACCGTGGATCCCTTGGAATGGGCCCAACAACAACGCCCCAACACCAAGTGGACAGTGGAGAGTGTGACCAATGTTACGTTTTTCGTTACCAAGCTGACCGACCACTCCCATCGGCTGAATGCATCACTCATGCACTGATGAATACCATAACATGCCGTACATACTCTATATGTCTACATGTTGATCGTTGACGGTACGGAGGTGACCGAAGAGACACGGATGTTACCGAAGATGTCACGGCACGGCCCTCTACTTGGGGATAGTTGAACTGAGTGTGCTAAAAATAGATCACCAGCTAGCGTGCTATAAAAGGGAAGCGGCCTGGACGTTTCATCAGACACTCTGTCAACCACCAAGATGTTCACTTGCACAACTTGCCAGAAGTTGTTTACTCGTCTAGATATTTACGACGCCACGAGGCCTCCACCCACAACGATGCTCGGTATACTTGTACAACCTGCGCACGGTCATTCAATCGGGAGGATCATTTACTGTGCCACGAACGCTCATTCCACGAGGGCGCGACGGAACAATGTAACGATTGTGGTCAACTCTTCAAACGACGCAGTCAGTTGCTGCGACACCAACGGTTGATTCATGCCCCGGTACCATGGCATGTGCGACAACTTCCTACTGAGGAGGAGCCCCGGAAGGTCAGACCTAGTGAAGATGAGCCCGGGGAGACGAATGCCACTGGTGATGCGATGAAGGAGAGCCCGTCTATACCCACAGTTCAGAGCCTGGATATCCAGCCGGACCCACCGTTACGGTTTCGAGTCATACGCCTGACAACATCGAACATTTTCTAGACGATCCCATAAATGTTCCTAGCGATCTCTTACAGGGCGCCCATCCAGTGAGTGACATCTATCGGCGCCATTGGTCCATGATACGGCACTGTTTCCACCGTCATCGCCCTCTTCAAGATATCTACAATTTCCGACTGACCGACCTCGCCCGTCTACGTAGCTACGTAGAAGCCATCTTCAAAGATCAAACTACGGCCTTCAAATTGAATCTGGCGTTTGGTTATGTGCTGCAACATAAAGAGACAGTCCAAGTCCGATACTTTTACCCGAGCAGTAACATCCAGGTATTTGACCAACCGTTTACCATCATTAACCGAGTGTCGCTAGAGACGATGCTGGAGAAACTGAACACCGTGGATCCCTTGGAATGGGCCCGGTTGCAACGCCCCAACACCAAGTGGACAGTGGACAGTGGACAGTGTGACCAATGTTACGTTCTTCGTGACCAAGCTGACCGACCAACCCATCGGGTGAATGTATTCACCCAGGCACTGATAGATACTCAGAATGCACAAGCAGCTATCTGAGGATATGTTGCCTCAACGGTATCCTGGGCTGCCCGATGATGATTAGAATAAACGGTTCAAAGCGAACATGGCCGAAGATGGAACTTTCTGAAATGAAGACTTCTGATTGGACAAGAATACATCTAACGGACAGGAACGAATATGACAGATGCAAATGGTGGCCTCTGATTGGACGAGTCTTCTTGAATTGTAACACCAAGTGGATAGTGGAGATAATGACCAATGTTGCGTTCTTCGTGGTTAAACTGACCACCACCTCCATCGAATGAAAGTATTCACCCACGCACTGATAGATACTCAGAATGCGCAAACAACTATCTGAGGATATGTTGCCTCAACGGTATCCTGGCCTGCCCGACGATGATTAGAATAAACGGTTCAGATGGCACTTTCTGAAATGGAGACTTCTGATTGGACAAGAATACATCTAACGGACAGGAACGAATATGAAACATGCAAATGGTGGCCTCTGATTGGATAAGAATCTTCTTGAATTGTAAATATACCCAACGCGGCTCCCCCAGCGTGGGTGTGATGTAACATTGGGGAAAATAAAATATATGAAAAAAACTTCTTGTTGTTGTTGTTCTCTCATGTGTCATCCTTGTTGTTGTTGTTGTTGTTCTCTCTCTGGTCTATATCATGGCGTTATGTTAGAGTGTTAAGGTGTAACGACGGGCGTTGACGGGCATCACTGCATTTCGAAGAATTAGTGACAATTCCATGGAATATCAGAGCTTCTGAGCTATTTCACCAGGGCGTTGAAGCATTAAGAATGGTGTTGGTGGGCGTTGCTACAAGATGACACCTCACACGGTCCATTTGGACCGCGGATGGTCCATCTCTACACCAAATACTTCCTGCACTGCCCCAAAAGGCCCACTTTCGCTACAACTTGTACTAATGACGTCATCGATGACGTCACAGATGCTGTAAATATCCCTGAAATCGGGGTCTATACTCCGAGGGCTACAACATGACACATCCCATGACGCATTCGCAACGCGGATGGTCCATCTCTACACCAAATACCTTCCTGCACTGCCCCAAAAGGCTCACTTTCGCTAATACTCCTACTGATGACGTCATCGATGACGTCACAGATGACGGGAACATCCCTCAATTCGGAATGTACACCCCGAGAACTACAAAATGACACCTCCCAGGACGCATTCAGACCAAGGATGGTCCATCTCGACCCCAAATACCTTCCTTCACTGCCCCAAAATGGCCACTTTACTTACTACAACCAAATGCGCATGCACAGATTGACGCGACTTGCATTTAAAAACACGCCATTCTGACTCTACCCCACACAAGCTTCACATTGATACCTCACACGACCCATTCGAACCGTGAATAGCCCATCTCAAACCCAAACACACACCCACATACCCCCCAACACGTCTATTTCTATACTACGGCCAGGCTGCGCATGCGCAGAATGCCGCTATTTCAACCCCACACCCAGCCCATCAGATGCTCCTCCACGAGAGCTTCAAAATAAGACCTCACTCGACCCCATTGGACCATTAGGGACTCCCCTAGCTCCCAAAACGTCTAGCGGGACCCATACAGGGTCCAGTTTTCGACACTAGGTGACCACATCCCGATAAAATGGCCAGTTTTCGACACCGGATGTGCCGCCATCTTGAACATACGTGCCGCCATCTTGGATATGCCCCATAATGCACCGGGTCAAAATACTCGCTTCTGATTGGACGAGAGCTCCGTGGCGGATTTGAAATACTCGCTTCTGATTGGACGAGAGCTCCGCATTGCGTCTGCGCATGCGCAGAATGATATTCCTACCGCACACCCAACCCATCAGATGCCCCTTCACGAATGCTTCACATGGATACCTCACTCGACCCCATTGGACCATTAGGGACTCCCCTAGCTCCCGGATTTGAAATACTCGCTTCTGATTGGACGAGAGCTCCGCATTGCGTCTGCGCATGCGCAGAATGATATTCCTACCGCACACCCAACCCATCAGATGCCCCTTCACGAATGCTTCACATGGATACCTCACTCGACCCCATTGGACCATTAGGGACTCCCCTAGCTCCAACACGGCTATTTCCATACCCTTGGGCCACCGCGCATGCGCAGAATGACGCTATGTCAACCCACTAGTCGAGTCAGATGCCCCTTCACATAAGCTTCACTTTGATACCTCACTCGATCCCATTGGACCATTATTGGCTTCGCTAGCTCCAAAACGGCTATTTCCATACCCTTGGGCCACCGCGCATGCGCAGAATGGTGACAACGGCCGAGCCACTAGTCCAGTCAGATGCCCCTTCACCTAGGCTTTACTTTGATACCTCATACGACCCCATTGGACCATTTGTGGCTCCCCTAGCTCCCAACACGGCTATTTCCATACCCTTGGGCCACCGCGCATGCGCAGAATGACGCTAGTTCAAACCCACTAGTCCAGTCAGATGCCCCCTCACATAGGCTTCACTTTAATACCTCATTCGACCCCACTGGACCAGTAGTAACTCCCCTAGCTCCAAAACGGCTATTTCCATACCCTTGGGCCACCGCGCATGCGCAGAATGGTGACAACGGCCGAGCCACTAGTCCAGTCAGATGCCCCTTCACCTAGGCTTTACTTTGATACCTCATACGACCCCATTGGACCATTTGTGGCTCCCCTAGCTCCCAACACGGCTATTTCCATACCCTTGGGCCACCGCGCATGCGCAGAATGACGCTAGTTCAAACCCACTAATCCAGTCAGATGCCCCCTCAGATAGGCTTCACTTTAATACCTCATTCGACCCCACTGGACCAGTAGTAACTCCCCTAGCTCCAAAACGGCTATTTCCATACCCTTGGGCCACCGCGCATGCGCAGAATGACGCTAGTTCAACCCCACACCCTGCCCATCAGATGCCCCTTCACCTAGGCTTCACATTGATACCTCATATGACCCCACTGGACCAGTAGTAACTCCCCTAGCTCCAAAACGGCTATTTCCATACCCTTGGGCCACCGCGCATGCGCAGAATGACGCTAGTTCAACCCCACACCCAGCCCATCAGATGCCCCTTCACCTAGGCTTTACTTTGATACCTCACTCGATCCCATTGGACCATTTGTGGCGCCCCTAGCTCCAACACGGCTATTTCCATATCCTTAGGCCACACGAGTTGTCTCCCTTGCGTCAATGTGTGCAGATGGCGCTACTGTCGACGCCGTGATATGGAAAGGGCATCCCCACACCATCCTGGAGCCGCCATTTTGTTTGTTGTTTTCTTGCGGAGATACACGGGACAATAAACGCTCGACCCTAGGGTGGTACAGATGCTAGACTGATCCTATTAACATGGTACAACACCTATAGATTATGTTTATTACTAGGACGTCAGCGAAATCCTAATGCTTCACTTTGATACCTCACTCGACACAATCGGACCCCCATACCCCATATAGGTATTTTCCCGGATTTTTCGATAAAGTCCGAGTTCCGTTTTTTTTTCAGGAAAAATTTTACATGCACTAACCCAGCCATAAAATACCCCTTCACCTAGGCTTCACTTTGATACCTCACTCGACTCCATTGGACCATTAGGGACTCCCCTACATCCCAAAACGGCTATTTTCATACCCTTCGGCCACCGCGCATGCGCAGAAGGCCGATATGTCAACCACACACCCAGCCCATTAGATGCCCCTTCACATAAGCTTCACTTTGATACCTCACTCGACCCCATCGGACCATTTTATCTAGCGACTACTTTTTCTCCGCGGAAGCTTTTTCCCGAGACCGAATCACCGCCAAAACCGCGGCCAAACCGCATCACCGCGGATGAATACATCCTGAATACATCCCCTGCAGCAATTGGAACTCTCCTGGATTGGAGGTAGCTTTTGGTCTTTCTGCCGGAACTATATTGCATTTGACCTCTGTGACCCTCCCGTGACCTCCCTAATATGCAAATTTCTGAGGTCAAGGGCCCTCCATTTACGCTTTGTATACTACTATCGTATTTAGACCTATATCTCTATAAAAATGAAGCGGGCCTTCTCTCTCGTTGACTGTATGACAAAAGAGATGATTACAATTTCGACATCGTAAACTATCCCTTTCTGGACAGTAATATTCCAGTGGGACCTGCATATGGCGTACACATATCACGCCTAGTAGCATTTGCTAGATCCTGTGTTAAATGTAACGATTTTAATCAACGTCACAAAACATTGTTGCAGAAACTTATAAAACAGGGCTACACCACCAAGCGCCTCCACTAAAAGTTTCTCAAATTTAGCGATACATATCGCATGCTGATAGCAAAATACGAGCGTAGCGTGCAAGATCTATTGGGTTACGTTCCGTAACTTGTGTCTAATTCCGCTTAACCCGGGGCTAGGGCCCGTATGAGCCCATGTACTTCAAGATCCTCATGATACTCATATGAACAGCCACAATCAAAGCGTGACTGAGATACATCATTCTTTAGATGACGGCTTTACAACGAATATTATGGATTAAGAATACTGATCAGCGATACGGATTTGATATGTTTGGAACATCATGATGTCTTGCCGGCATCATTGAAAGCTATAGACCGCTTCTCTCTTGCAGGAAACAAGCCTATGTTTATGTATACTATGATTGTTTTTTGGAATTTGGTGCTAATACTGTTATATGGAATATGGAATAGGTCTTTGGATTATGGACGCGGATATTCTCTAATGGACGACGGCTGAATTATGAATGACAGACCAGACGCTTGTAATTTCCAGTGATTGCGGTACATCCGGTGATGACGTAACTGATCCTGATCCTGAATTTGTGTCCCAAAGCGTTTATTTTCATCTTACTGAGCTATTATCTTACTCAACGTTTACTATTCAACAGTAGAAATATATCCAGATAACAAAATTTTGATTATCAGCTTCAATGACTGATTAATAGTGAACCTTTTTTACAATTTCACTCAACCCTGAACTTGTCTCCGTAGTCTATCCCTGATCTTGATTCAGAACCTGCATCCTGATCTTGTGTTACATCACTTCCGGTGAGGATGTCATTTCCGGTGATTACGTTACTTCCGGAGACGTCAATTCCGGTGATGACTTCGCTGATCAATTTCATGAACTTAATCGTGGGTCCCATGCACTACACTACTGAGCGATTATCTTGCTCAGCATTCATTAATCAAAAGTAGAAATATATCAAGATGACAATATTTTGATTATCGGCCTCTATATATATGACACACTGGTTACTCCTGTGAATATCTATGCACTCAACACGGATGAGCCTATCTCATTCAGTAGTAGTAAAAGAGTGAATTTAGCCGGGTGATCTTTCATTTTTGTATATAATTAATATCCGGAAAGGTCAACAGGCCAACTTTTACTCTTGCATTCTCGCGATATATTTCCGGCATGATCACGTGACCTGGTCGTATTCGTCTCCGGTAATGCGGTTACTTCTGCTGTGATAAGGTCAAGTCAGACAAAATGTAGTCCCGTTCTTTCCGCTCTCGATTTCTCTTCGTTTTAATCTCGGGTAATCTTCGGAGGTCAAATTGACATTTGTGACGCCACTTTCGGTTGACCTTTGTCCTTTTGTGACGTCACTTTAAAGAAGCTATACCACTCGGTCTAATGAACCTTTGAGCGAACGAGGAAATTCAACGAGTTGGAGAAAAGAAACCAGGATGATTTGCATCCCAGCCACGTTTTTATTGCAGATATTCATGTGGATATCTTAATGTCCCCACACAGACCTCAGAGCTCCAAGAGCTCTTAGCTATCCCATCTCAGGTTCTGAGCTCTTAACTCTCCCATCCCAGAGCCCCGTGCTCTTAATTGCCCCATCTCAGACTGCGGAAAAGTTCAACGTTCGCACGAAGAAAGGGTACAAAACCTGCGTCATAGAAGACAGTATTAGAGCATTCCTATACGATGACGGCCCGCGGTCCGATGGGGTGTGGCGAGACGTCCTGGGAGACGAATAAAGGGTCCATAAATAATACCCGTATTGTCTCGTGCTACAGCTAATGGAAATCCGCCGAGGAAACTACAAGGTTACCAACTCCAGCGACGATCGACCTCCAAGTCCAATTTCTGAAAACAAGAAACAGCACCACGGAAATTTCTCCCAACAACGTCGACGTCACAGTGAAATGACGCAAGTTACGCGAGGGAGTTAACCCTATCTGGCCTTCGCGATTTGGGATGTACCGCAGCAAAAGGTGGGGGTGGGGTACACCCCAAATATATATATTTTCGCTATCGCTAAGGCTAGCCACACTATATCTTTGGGTCAAGCTCTACAAGAAAATGTAAAAAAATCCAAGATGGCCGCCATGATGATGTCACTGTAACGTCATCTTCAAAAAGAGCATTTTTGGACGAATTTTCGGTTAAAATGTTAGATTTTTTTTTGTTTTTTCCTTGCAAAAATTGCATGATAAATTAGTAAATAACAACCTGATATGAAATAAAAATTTTACCCACGTTTGAAGAAATATGACGAAAACATAACTTTTTCTGGTACCCCACATGGGCGCCATTCTGAATTTGCCCATGATCCTCTGCTCGCGAGGTTATGACAATAGACTCAAAATGACCTCATTTTGCCCCTCCCCCCCCCATCCTTCCTCAGTCCTGGTAGGGTTAATGGGGGACTAGAGGGGGAACAAATCAGGGGGTGTTTATTGGCGAAACTAAGTAAAACCATAGAAATCGTGTTGAATCAACATGCTGAATTTTTGCGTAATTTTCGAATAAATATGACGAAAACATCACTTTACTGGCCCCACATGGGCGCCATTTTGAATTTACCCATGATCTTCTGCTCCAAGGGTCATGCAAATAGGTTCAAAATGACCCAATATGATAACCTAATAAGACACGGAGTTTCAGTTCTCAATTTTTTGTCGTTCCGGAGATAGGAGCAAAAAAACAAAAGGCAGGGGAGCGTGAAGTGCCCCCCCCGCTCCCCCCACCACCCCAGGCCAGATCGGGTTAAACCCGGACTTCTGTGCTCCAATAACTAATAATTCCAACAACAGCTTTGCGTTAACAAAACTTGTCGACAGTCCAAATGTTCCTCCATCAGTTTCACGATCTCGCTCACTGAGATGGCTATAAGACAGTCTCTCTCAATAAAACAGAATGTCACTTGTTTATATAATTCAACGCAGACTGGAAAACACTATATAGATGTTGTTTAATAGGCTGAGCCTCACCTACAATGTACAACCACATCATGAATAGCAGGAGGAGTGCAACCTGGCTTTTCCGAACATAATGATTTATAGTCATGGAGCAGATGTTTTTTCACATAACTACATGATGAAAAATGGTGGTTAAATAATTTGGATCAGATTGGTCCAGTCGTTGAACCTAAATCGGTTTTCCTCTCTAGCCTACACCTTGATCTTACTTCTTCTCCAGTTCCTTACTCGATATTTTGACCCTTACTCGCTATGTTTGACTATTGCACAATCCGTTCACTTTTATAATAATCTCTGTTCCCTATTCAGTATATACATGGATACTGAACCTGTTTTACAATTTTACTCACTCCTGGTCTTGTCTTCCTAATCACCCCATCATGATCCTGCATTCAGATCTTGTTTTATGTCATTTCTGGTGATGATCTCACTTCCGGTGATGACATAACTGATCCTGAATCTGTGTCCTAAAGTGCTTATTGTTACCTTACTGAGCTATTATCTTACGTTTAGTATTCAAAAGTAGAACTACATGTATATCCAGATGGCAAAACTGTGATTATCAGCCCAAATAACATATTGATAGTGAACCTGTTTCACAACTTCACTCGCCACTGATCTTGTCTCCCTAGTCCATCCCTGATCATGGTTCTGATCCTGAATTCTGATCTTGTGTTACATCATTTCCAGTGAAGAGGTCATTTCCGGTGATACGTCACTTCCGGTAAGGATGTCACTTCCGGAGACAATTCCGGTGATAATGTAACTGTTCGATTTCCTTAACTTGAACCTGTGTCCCAATGCGCTCATTTTACATTACTGAACGATTATCTTGCTCAACGTCCATTAATCAAAGGTGGAAATATATCAAGATGACAACATTTTGATTATCAGCGGCAATATATATATATATGACCCACTGGTTACTCTTGTGAATATTTATGCACTCATTCAGTAAAGTATAAAATTTGGTCGGTTTATCTTTCGTTTTTGCATATAATTAATATCCGGAAAGGTCAACCGGCCAACTTTTACTCTTGCATCCTCTTTGCATTATTCTCCGGTAATCTCCGGAAAGGTAATGACCGATATATTTCCGGCATGGTCAGGTGATCCGTTAGTATTCTTCTCCGGTAATGCGGTTATTTCCGCAGTGAACATGTCAAATCAGACAAAAAGTAGTCCCGTTCTTTCCCCTCTCGATTTCTCTTTGCTTTTATCTCGGATAATCTCTGTGGGCCAAATTGACATTTGTGACATCACTTCAGGTTGACATTTGTCATTTTGTTTTGTCACTTCAAAGAAGATATAGCACTCGGCATAATGGACGTTTGAGCGAACGAAGAAATTCAATGAGCTGGAGAAAAGAAACCAGAGTGATTTGCATCTCAGCCACGCATTCATTGCAGCTGTTCATGTGAACATCGCAATGTCCCCACCCATAACTCAGAGTTTCAAGAGCTCTGAACTCTCCCATCCCAGAGCCCCGTGCTCTTAATTGCTCCATCCCCGAGCGCGGAACTCCGATGGGCAAGAGCCCCGAATCTCGAGCTCCTAACTGTCCCGTCCCACAGCAACAGGCTCTTAACCATCTCATCTCCGAGTTTCGAGATCTTGCATACTCGTATATATATAATCTACGTCGACATTCACAAAAACCGTATAGATCGAAGCCATTTCACAGAACGGAGTTCAAATAAGGTAAAGTTCAACGTACGCGCGAAACCTGCGACACAGACGACAGTATTGGAGCATCCCTATTAGGCGAGCGGCAGATCCTAGAAAAGGGCCTTATTTTTCGAGTTTAATGCACCCACCCTACACACACCTGTATCATACATGATTTTAAAGCCTATGGTCTCCACTTTTCAGATCTACCTGCAGTACTGTTGAAATGTGGTGCCGTTGCCATGGAAACGAGCTCCAAAAAAGTCATGTTAGATTTACCATTTTCCTCACTATTGGAACACTTGATAATACGGATAAAATAGATTCTTGGATGCAAAGGTTTAAATGATGATCCAAGCGCGAAACTTGATATGGGTAGTCTAATTAGGACACTTTTTCCAGAAATTAATGTTAGCTAACTGAAATCCAAGATGGCGGTTATTTTCCAAGATGGCCGCCGAAGGACCCTGCTAATACCTGATTTTGTCAGAAAAAGTGATGAAATTTTACGATTGGAATTATTTTGACCTTCGCGTATATACTTTTAAAGAGGGGAAAGCAGATTCTGGTATCTTTGTGTACTTCCAGATATATGTTCTAACATTCCTGAATCTGATGATGTCACTATTGAAGCGTTGTGCCATGATGTGACCAATTCGAGTTTGCAGTGTGTTATCATTGACTGGAGTTTTTGCATTAGTGATCCCATTTGATTGAGGTTATGCCTTAGTTACGCATTATTATGTCTATATAATGTCCTTTACTAAAAGATTATTTCAATAATTTGATGCATGAGTAGGCTTATCCTGGAACAATACTTCACCTTAAATTGTGTTTCGGTCTAATCTGTGCCACCTGTTGACCATTTTGGAATTTCAGCAACCATTACTTATTAGGGTTAATATAAATAAATGGGCTGTTCCTGTCTGTTGGTTGTTAGCAGAATGTTCCGAACTGACAAGGAGTTTATTTGGGATCAATTTGCTCACACTATTCACTGTACCCCGAAGAACGTTGTACGGATTTAAATTATTCAGTGTTCTCAAATAGGACACATGTCGGAAACTGGACCCTGGATAATTTCACCTGGGGAATTAATCCTATAGAGTATTGTAACGCTGGATCATGGGAAATGTCATATCCATTGGGCTAACTTTCTGTTTGCCACCAAACATGGCAGGCTTATATACTGCATCAAGGAGAATGTTCAATTGGGCTTGATTTTCCACTATTCCCAATTGCAACCCACGTCGAAAACTGGACCCAGGATAATGCCGCCTAAGTATTTTTCCTGAGAATTATATTCCCGCCCTGAAAATTAGTGCAATTACCTACTGGGTCCCAGGAAATGTTCTGTTGGATTTATTTTCTCTTTTTTTTAAATCGAGATCTACAGGTTCACATATTAATGCCGCTGTTACAGGAGAAACGGGCATAAACGATCACACGACGTTCTGAAATGCCTCCTCCAGAAGGAATTGAAAGTAACGTTAATAATAAATACTACAGGTCATTGTACAGGAAATTACATAAATATCTCCAGCGAGATTGGGTTGAACTTGAATGGGACAGTTCTGGACAGGAAACCGGCATGTAAAACACTACCGAATTATCGAATGTCTCATCAAGCTCATATAGGTAATACACTAGTAGTAGGGAAAGGACCAATCTGGTCGCATTGAGGCTCTCTTGTGCGAGGCTGATGACGTCACATCTGATGACGTCATGGGTAATGTCACTTCCGGTGGGAGCTCACGTCCGGATCAAAGGTCAAAGAGCACTTCCGGTTACGTGCTATCCGAAGATGACGTGGCTTCCGGTGTCAATTGATGCATGCGCAGTCGGTCAGTAGCAGAAAAAAGGCATTTGGGTGGACGTTTTGGAGTCGAGGTGGGCCATCCTTGGTTTAAATGGGTCGTGTGAGGTGTCATATTGAAGCGCTCGTGGGGTAGCGTCCGATTCAGGTGTCTTGTAATGGAACTGCCATCAATCTGCGCATGCACAGTCGGGTAGCTGTAGAAGAAGGGCATTCGAATGGGCGTTTTGAGGCACAGATGAACCATCCGTGATCTAAATGAGCCGTCTGAGGTGTCATCTGGAAGGACTCGCGGAGTAGAGTCTGACTGTGGTTGCAGTGAAACTGCCGTCAGCCTAACGCTAGGGAGTAAGTTCCCTAGCGTTAGACTGAGAGAAAGAAAGAGCAACACGTTCACAGGTGTATTTTAGTATTCCTCCATCACATCACACCCACACTGGGGGAGCCGCGTTGGGTGTGTTTACATAATAATATGGCCGAAGATTGACACTCCGAATAGCGGATTCTGATTGGACAGGAACAACCGAAAATATGTCAAGCTGATAAGAGGGACCCTGACAGATGCAACATAAAATGACGGCTTCTGATTGGACAAGAGCAGTCAATGATGCATCTGATACACACCATACTATTATGTAAACACACCCGACGCTATTGCTGCCCGACTGCGCATGCGCGGATTGTCAGTACTTCTACTACAGACCACATCAGCCTCTCTCCCACGAGTACTTCAATATGGTCCACCTCCAGCCCAAAACGCCCATTCAAACATTCTTTCTCTATTACTGCCCGACTGCACATGCGCAGATTGACGGCAGTTCCACTACAAACCACTCAAGTCAAACGCTATCCCACGAGCGCTTCAATGTGACACCACACACGGCCCATTTGAGCCAGGGATGACCCACCTCAACCCCAAAACGTCCACCCAAATTCCTTTTTCTAACCGAATGTGACGTCATCAGAGAACAGCCTCAATGCGACCAGATTGGTCCGTTTCCTAATACTGATACTCGCTGGACTATTAGGAGTAGAGTGGGTGAGATTCTGTGGAAGCTAAAACCGCCTTATAATTTTCATAGGTCTACGCCGTGATTTGCTGGCCTGAATGAACACATTTTCATCATTGGTTGCATTCGGTTGCCCTGTTCTGCTCGCTGAAAAGGACATTGAACAATCATACGCTGGGTTTTTTAGAAGGAAAATCTCATCATCCTTAGTCCTGGATCATCTGACAAAGCCGAACCATGACAGTTTCGAATGCAACGTTGGTTATCTTAAGACGTGCAACACTTTGTTCTCTCTACCACGGCTGATGCAAGAACAGCTATGTGCTAATAAAGTTGTAATCAATTGGCTAGGTGGAGACGTTACGGTTATGTTCAGCCCCCTCCCCCTCCCCCTCCCCCGGCCTCAATCATTGGGCTCATTGACCCAAGACTACCTTTGAATGAAACTGAGGGCTGTTGCTGGTGCCGTTTAATTTACAGTAGTTGAAAGGCGAATTTTTGTGACAGGCGTCCTGGTGGTGTCGGTTTTCTCATACTTGTTTTATCACTTTCGATGACCAAAACTTGTATTAACAGGGATAATCGGCAGCCATCTTGGTTAATTTTCAATGCCAAATGAGTGACCTGATCGGACCATCCTTGCTAAGTTTCATTCTAGTATCATAATTTGAACGTTTGCATCTGAAAATCTCTGTTATGAATTTTAAATGTTTACCATAGTAAGACAAGCGTTCTGAGAACCTCGTATTTTATATATGTAGAGCAAACTTTCCAAATACAGGTATACATGTAAATTTGCCTAACAAAAACCTTATCATTGGCAAATTACTATGTCGGAACCCTCAAAATAGTATTTCATCTCATAAATAGCACAGGCTCATTCCCTCATCATACGAGACATGTTTAACAAGTTTCATAATCATCCAATGAAACCTGACAAATTCAGTTAACTTTTCAGTACATTTTTGTCTAACAAAAAACACTCTATAATTGGCAAATTACTAAGTCCAAAGCCTTTTAATTCGGAAAAAAATCATAAATAGCACAGTTACATGCTTTAAGGATATCTATCCCCTTAGAGGCAGTTTTTGCACCCCCGTGACAATTTGTCGTCTGTATCAATAAATATACAAGATAACCATAATAAACTATATATTTTATGAAAGCGTACATCGTAGGGATTCCAACTATATGATTTGTATAATCGACGCTGCTACTGTGTAGAAAATATTCCAATTTAAAAAAAATTAAAATGAAAACAATAGCGTCCATTTTTCAATTGAAATTTCATGAAAACTGTTGGTCTTTTTTCAACTTTGATAGGAGACAATTCGAACTAGTAAACTTTATCTCATTTTTTTAAATTTTTGCCTGGTTTTGTTTTTACAGCTATTTTACTGAAATAAATTGAAAAAAACGTATTTTTTTACGGCCGTTTGTCTTAAAAGTTGAATAATTAAAAAACTAATACGAACTTACAAAAAGTGAGATACAGTTTACTAGATCACCTTATAAGTAACAAGCATGCCAAATTTCAAAAGCGTAGCATGGATACTTTTCGAGAAATAAACGTTTGAATCTCGGATTTTGTACAATAATGAAAGGCTAGAAATCGGGCAAAATGTGTCCAGCTATACATCTGATGAATTAATCCAATTTTTTTGCTTGAATTCTATTGTCAAATACATTTTAAATCTGTCTAATGGGACCTACTCGAATTCCTGTTTATTCTGTGTAACTATTATACTAAGTTTCTTTCATCAAGGCGGTTTAAAGTCCAATTTAAACTTTAAAAACTTGTTCAGCTGAGAATTGTTAGCTGTGTAGATCACTTCACGGCGGGTGTCTGAGTGAAGTGTCACTGTTATATAATTAGAAACAAAAATACGGATGTTTGGATGGTTTTGATCAGAAGGGGGAAGATTAATGTAAATAAGTAGGACTAATAGATAATTAGCTTACCATAATACTGCGGAAAGGAAAATTTAACAGACAAAAATAATAGTAGCCAAGCCCAAGCTAAGGCAATCTGTTTAATTTTTCCAGTGCCTCAGAAACTAAATTTTTAAACCTAATATTGAAGCACTGGGGATCCTATAATTTATAACGGAGCAGATTCTAAATCCGATAAAGAATCTTTATTGGCTGGATTCGAGAACATGTGTTTTAACCCCTTACAACTGAATATTTCGGAAAGCACTAATTATATAACAGATGAGACGGAGAGTGAAAATACTCACTTTAACCATATCAGCACCCACCAATC
The DNA here is from genome assembly GCA_036873755.1 of Hanleya hanleyi. NCBI lineage: Eukaryota > Metazoa > Mollusca > Polyplacophora > Lepidopleurida > Hanleyidae > Hanleya > Hanleya hanleyi. The sequence goes on along the minus strand of JAVTVY010042743.1, from coordinate 3,261 downwards.
TAACTATTACTTTGAAGAACAAGCTCGATCAGTTTTAATGTCTCTCGCCTCACAAGACAATTCCTTCTCAGTCCTTCATATTAACGCTAGAAGCCTCAAAAAACACTTTACAGAGATCTTAAGTTTATTACACGATCTTCAATTTAAGTTTTCTGCCATCGGCATATCTGAAAGCTGGCTGGATCCAATCACAGAAGAGTTGTATACTATCCCAGGTTACAAACCATTTCCAATTTCTAGGAGTAACAAACGAGGGGGCGGTGTCATACTATATATCAGAGACACTATAACAAAATGCTCCATACGTGAAGACATCTCACATATTGATTGTAATGGAGAATATGAGTCCTTATTTATTGAAATCACTGAACATACTGATACATTTGTTTTAGGAATTATCTATCGCCCACCTGGTAAAAATGTTGACCATTTTAACACCAACTTGCTCAATATTTTGAATACTCTTAAACCAGAAAAGAAAAAATGCATTATTGTCGGTGACTTTAATATAGATTTATTCAAAACGCAATGTCATAATCCCTCAAAACAATTTTACGAAACCATGAAATCATTTTATTTTTTCCCCAAAATAACCAAACCCACCCGTGTGAAGTCACATTCAGCAACCCTAATCGACCATATATTCACAAATTTCCATGAAGATGATCTCTGCTCTGGTATTCTCTTCTCTGATATCTCTGATCACTTCCCAATCTTCCATGTTACCAAAAGTCCACTAGCAACGAGCACAAATATACTATCAAAACGCAACATAGGCTAATAAACTCGAGCCAGAAATCTACTTTCGTAGACAGAATGAAATCAACTGATTGGAACATAGAAACATCGCAAATTGATTCCGAAACTGCTTTTCAGACATTCAATGAGAAATTCAATGTGATATATGATGAATGCTTTCCTGTTATTACGAAACATCACGCAAAATTACGAATCCTAAAACCTTGGATATCACCAGCCCTCTTAAACTCTATACGTGAGAAAAATAGACTTTACAGACTCCATTTGACAAATAAAATCTTGATGCTACGAATAAATACAAAGTTTATCGTAATAAATTAAATCACACCCTGAGAAACGCTAAGAAAAAATATTACGGAGACAAATTTAACGAATTTAATGACAATATAAGAAACACCTGGAAAACGATAAACGAGTTATTACATAAACGCAAATCATGCACATTGCCACAAACTATTCAAATGCATGACCATGATACATCAAATCCTTTAGATATTGCAAATCATATGAATGACTACTTCTGTAACGTTGCCTCACACTTAGCCGCCAAGATTCCAAACACCCCCGCACGATTTGAACAATATCTTGATGATGATTTCCATAACGAACTTCTCTTATCTCCATGCACACCACAAGAAATTATCAAAACGATCAGCGAACTAAAGAGTGGTGCGCCTGGGGTTGACGGAATTCAAATGGCACTAATCAAACCGGTTTCCTCTTACATAGCTGCCCCGATTTCTTCCATCATGAACTTGTCTTTCCAAACAGGAATTGTTCCTGATAGTTTAAAGATTGCTAAAGTCACACCAGTTTTTAAAGCTGGAGACAGCAATTCCGTCTCGAACTATAGACCCATTTCTGTGTTGCCCTGTTTTAGCAAGGTCCTCGAGAAACTTGTCGCCAATAGGATCACCACCTTTTTAGAGACTACTGATATAATCTGTCCTAACCAGTTTGGTTTCCGCGCGAACCACTCGACTTGTTTAGCTGCACTTTCTTTGTACGACCAGTTAATTCAAGCAAAAGAAGCGAATAAATTCAGCATAACTACATTCCTTGATTTATCGAAAGCTTTTGACACCGTGAATTCTCCTACATAAACTGAATTATTATGGTCTCAGGGGAACAGTTAATGACTGGTTCCGAAGTTACCTTTCCTCTAGATCTCAGTGTGTATCTCTCAATGCCATTTTGTCAACGTCTAAACCAATCACTTGTGATGTGCCCCAGGGCTCAATACTTGGTCCTCTACTTTTCTTGATTTATATCAACGACATATCAAAAACTACCAATATCCTAAGCATTATCCTCTTTGCCGATGACACTAGTGCTACATATTCTCATGCAGATGTCTCTGTACTAGTTGAAACAATGTCTAATGAGCTCAACAAACTTAAAGATTGGCTCTCCTGCAATAAACTATCACTCAATATTCGAAAGACAAAATTCATGATTGTTAAACCTAGTCGAACTATTGCACCAACCTTTCCGAAACTTATTCTATCTGAACAGGAGATTGGTCGTGTCAACATTTTTAAATTTCTCGGTATATATTTTAATGATAAACTAAGCTGGCAAACACATATTGATTACTTGTGCTCCAAACTCTCGAGAAATGTTGGTGTAATAAATCATATTAAACACTGTCTTAATAAGAAGACGTTGATACTTCTTTACTACACACTATTCTATTCTTATATTACTTACTGCAGCATAGTATGGGCGAATACCTATCCATCGCACCTTCAAGGGTTGGTCCTCTTACAAAAACGACTTATCAGAATCATTACTCTAAGCGACAAACATACACATACTGCATCGCTCTTCAAAGAAATGAAAATACTTCCTATATCTAAATTGAATGACTATTGTAATCTATTATTCTGTCACAAATTTATACACCACTCTGCTTTTCTTCCTACTTTGTATCGTTACTATTTCGTGAGGCAATCAGCAATACATCAATATCCAACCCGTAATTCTCATATGAACCTATACCGACATTTATGTCACTCACAACTAACATTCCACACTGTTAAATTAAAAGGTCCACGTCTATGGAACACTCTGCCAACTGATCTCAAAGCAATCTCCTCCAAATCACTATTTAAGAGGGAAATTACTACATACCTTATGCATCAATTATCTTTGTAATTATTATATTTTTATAAGTTTCTGTACATCGTTATATATATCTGTGCTAAGAAGTCTTTATAGCCTTAATTATTTTGTTGAGTCCTTGGCAAAATATAAGTAACTATGCTTCTAATTGAGTATCATGCTAGTTCCAGAATACTGCTTGTATATATGCCACTGTATAATATGTTGTCTTTATTCATCGCTAACTTTCTCATATTGTACTCTCGCTGTACTAATTAACATTACTATTACTATGGGATAAAACAAGCCCTTCGGGGTTTTACTCCCGCCACGATAAAAAAATGTCATATATTCTATGTTCAAATATTTATATATTCATATCTGGGGAATAAAGCTTCA
>JAVTVY010042742.1:0-18644 GCA_036873755.1 Hanleya hanleyi | reverse complement strand
GTCGCATCATATCGTAGTGTCTGGTGAACGCGCGTTCGACTCAGGACATGTATAAGCAATGTTGACGGCTGAACGTCGACTGTGCACGTCTTTGGGTTATTCTTGGTTTTATGGACGTAACACAGTAACGCCCACCAACGCCTGGCTGAACGCTTCAACGCCCTGGTGAAATAGCTCAGATTTCAAGATGGGTCTAGATATCCCATGGAACTGACACTAATTCATCGAAATGCAGTGACGCCCGTCAACGCCCATCGTTACGCCTTAACGCCCATCTCAACGCCTCAACGCCCTATCTAAACGCGTTTATGCCCGCCTTAACACCTTATCTTAACACCTTAACGCATTATCTTAACGCCTTAACGCCCTAGCTTAATGCTTTAACTCTGTGTCGCAACGCCTTATCGCGTTGTCAACCGTCCAATCACACGCACATGATTTGATCATTGGCCCCGGTCCCTTGGTGAAAGTCTCGCCTATGTTTATTATTTTATTGCATTTCTCTGCTTAGGTTGTCTCTGCAGGTCTTCCTTTCCCACCTCCTCCATCCAGGCAATGCGACGGGTTGTATCGAACCTCCCTCGCTGGCCAGAACCAGTTCGGGGGAGTAGTATATAGCCGGTAAATTTCTTATCATTGGGGGTGAGGGTGATGACATCCATCCGGTGACGCCACGGATGACGTCACTTCCGGATCAAAGGACACTTCCCGGTCAAAGGTTACCTCCGGGTCAAAGGTCACTTTCGGCGGTGATGCGGTCACTTCCGATAACGATTCATAAGTCCCCCGTCAATGTGAATTGGCTTTCCGGTCACGTCAATGTTAATGGAAAGTCGCTTCCCCTGAATCACTGGGAATCGTTTGAGGTGTCATATTGAAGCCCTCGTCGGGTAGAGTCCGACTGGGGTGGTTGTTATTGAAAGTCACGTGCGCGCTCGGCTAGTAGTAGAGAAAGGGCAGTTTCTGAGGTGCGAGCAGTTGAGTACGTGGTAGAGTTACCTCCCCTGTTATGTACCGGATACAGAAACTGTGTGTGGGGTGTTGGGGGGGGGGGTGTGTTGGTGGTGGTGGTGGTGGTGATGACAGTCGTCGTAGTGGTGGTGGCAGTGATGGCGTTGCTGAAAGCCCGTCCTAACGCAGTGAAGCCCTAACGTTAAGGAGTAAGTTCCCTTGTGTCTTCTATATCTAGTCCCATAATGGTTAACGGCATGCTGAATATAGTTGAGAGAAAGAAAGATCAACACGTTCACAAGCTTTCATATAGTTAATTATCTCCTCCGTCACATCATACCCGCGCTGGGGAGCCGCGTTGGGTATGTTTACAGTTCAAGTATGCTCTTGTCCAATCAGAAGCCGCCATATGATGGTGCATCTGTCATATTCGTTCTTGCCCCTTAGATATTTTCTCGGTTACTCTTGTCCAATCAGACGCCGCCATTTGGTGTTGCGTCAACCTTCGGCCATGTTCACTCTTGTCCGTTAGACGTATCCCTAATCGTCGTCGGGCAGTCCAGGATATTGTAACGGCAACATGTCCTGGAGCAGCTGTTCGCGTAATTCAATCGCATTTTGGAGGGCCTCCATATCCCATATCCTCTTCCAGGTGACGCTTGATCTTCATGATGGAGCTATGCGTGGAATCACGTTTCATTTTAAGCGGCAGTAGACTATACTGTTCATAGATCGCCATGGCTGTTTTTCTGATGCAACGGCGCATCTGGATGTGAGTCTGTTGGATGTTGTCCTGTCCGGCGTCCTCGATCCCCCGCAGCGTGGGTATTAATAACTACTGTCACAATACGATCACAATAGGTGGCTTCCTCACCACTCCTTCTGTATTAGTAGATAGACTCTCATTAGTCTCTGTTTCGGTATCAGTCGGTGAACTCTCAGAATCAGCCGGTATGCTCTCAACATCTGCATTGGCTTCTTGTGCCTCGGTGCATTCAATCCCATGTATATTCACTGCTAGCTTCTGGTGTCGCACCATCTTGTGGTGTCTGGTGACGCGCGTTCGCACTCAGGACATGTATAACCCATGTTGACGGTTGAACGTCGATTGTGCACGTCTTTGGGATACTCTTGGTTTTGTGGACGTGACACAGTAACGCCCGCCAACGCCTAGCTTAACGCTTAAACGCCCTGGTGTGATGGGTCTAGATATCAAATGAAATTGAAACTAATTCATCGAAATGCAGTGACGCCCGTCAGCGCCCGTCGTTACGCATTAAGACATTGTCAACCGTTCATTCACGCGCACATGTTTTGATAAATGGCCCGGATCGTTGATGAAAGAAACGTCATTGACGTCACTATCGGAAGTGGCGTCTCCGCGTAGATGCTCACCTGGTGGCGACGCAAGTGACGTCATCACCGCAAGTGATGTCATAACACGCATGTGCGCTCACCTGGTGGTGCCGCCTGGACCCTATAATTTGTAATCTATATGGTACACCAGGGTACCGGCGGCATCACTATTATACACCAGGTGAGCGCACATGGGTGTGATGACGTCACTTCCGGTGCTACCAGGTGAACATACATCCACGCGGAGACTCCACTTTCGGTGGTGACGTTACTTTCACGCTGGGGAGCCGCGTTGGGTAAGTCTAGGCGTCATAGACCCACAGTACAGCAACAACGATCTTCACGGTACAGACCCGAGAGGCGAATTAAATTGGCCAGTGTACGGCTAAACACACGGAGCGTTACATGGATGTTTTAGGTGAACTTGTAAAAGGTTACAACGCCGCTTATCATATGAGTATCAAAATGGCCCCTAAAGACGTCGATGGCTGGAACGGAACGCAAGTCAGAGCAAATTTGTACGGCCTCTTGAATGTGTGGACTAAGTCTAGAAGGCGCTGACAAAGTTCGGATAAGCAAAGTCAAGAGACCGTTTAACAAGAGATAGGTAAAGGATACCTCGTTCCCTCGTAGTATGTAAACTGAGGGACATGAATGAGGAAAAATGAAAGGAACGTTCTGTGAAAATGAACTATAAAAAGTACGAAAGTCTAAAGATTCGGATTTAGCTAAACAAATGTATCCTGGAAACACGCAATTCTTGCTCGGAATGTACCCGTATCATACGGTTATCTCCCCATAGACTTGAAACAAGAGATCCCCGAGTATATGATATTGCGTACTCATGTATTTCCAGGGTAAATGCAATACGTCTATATGAAAAGGATGTAACGACAAAACTGACGCAGTACAGTTTACGTCATTTCGGCAAGACTGAGAAAAAAATGCTCTAGCCGTCAAAGTGTTAGCGAAAGCTAATCCCAAGTTGTGCAAAATTATTATAATAGTGGGGCGGCATAGCAAATAAATTGTGCATTTTGTGATAAAAGCACCCCAACACGTTAACGACCATTTTGCATTTTATGGTAGAGCATGACACAAGAATACAGTGTGGTATGAGATGTCTTAAAAACAGGTCCCGTAGGACTTTTGTGCCAAAATAGATTTTTTTTGCTTTATCGGATTGATTTGGGGTCAAACTATGGGGAAATGATGGGGTTCAAATTTTCCGAGCCCTAGACCCCTTCTGCGGGTCCGCTCCATCCTGTGATCCCTCAGGACCCATCTATCACTAGCTCCGCTAATAGTAAACCGATTTTCACAATCTGAGTCTATTTATAACACTTTCAAATCGATAAAAACTACCTTGATACTTATATTTAGGAGGGGGCGCTTTCCATCCAAGAAACACCCTCCCGTAACGTTTTAATCCCTATCTAGTCCAATAATATATCCATTTGTCCTGTCTTACAGCAATTTTGTTGTTGCTATTGATTATGGTTATAAGTCGCCTTCCATCAACTTGGGCGCCTCATCACCTTCTCAGTCTGTGCCAATTTCCAAGTACATCTGATGTAGCTCTACCGTCTTTATCAATCTTTCGAGAAGGTGATAAAGAGACGGGAACGAGTCTTCAAGTGGCTCAAGGAGGCAAAATTAAAACTAAAACCCTCATACTGTATTCTCTTCCAAAGATCAACAAAATATCTAGGACACGTAGTATCTCAAGAGGGTATTCAGACAGACCCTGAAAAATTGTCAGCAGTACAAGAATGGTCTCAACCATTGAATGCTAAACAAGTTAGGAGCTTCCTGTGATTATGCTCATATTACCGTCGTTTCGTCAGCAACAAGGGCACCTCCTCTTCATAAGCTTACAGAGAAAGGGGTTAAATTCAGTTGGAATGCCTAGTGTGATAAGTCATTCAAGGAGCTCAAGGAAGCCTTATTGACCCCCCCCCCCATACTGACCAACACAATTTTGAACACTGATGTCAGTGAGCAGGCAATGGGGCCGTGCTGTCCCAGGAACAGAGTGGCACGGAGCGAGTCATAGCTTATATGAGCCGCGTCTTAAATAAGCACGAGCGGGTATACTGTGTCACCAGAAATAACTACTTGCTGTTGTTGTTGCACTCAAGCACTTCCACCCAAATCTTTATGGGCAGACCATCATATTGAGAACTGATAATGCCGCTGTGAGTTGGATAAAAAAAAACAATGGTCAAACTGCCAGGTGGTTGGAGGTATTAGGGACATACAATTCAGAGGTAACACATCGGGCTGGACCCAGTCATGCTAATACGGATGCATTGTGATGAAGATGATGTTCGGCATGTGCCAAACAGCAGCAGTCGAATATGACCGACTTAGAAGAGGTTACCTGTCAAACGGCAGATACTCAGTTTCAAACTGATAACGAACACAATGGAGATATTGCAGGGCAATCGATGGCAGTAAGCAGATGTAAGACACCAGTAACGGAGGGAGTGAAGTAAAGCTGAGGCAAATAGAAGATGGGAACACTGATCACATCTCACTTTCTTCGAGAAAGGGAAAGACCAACCCGTACGGTCCACAATTTCGCATCTGTCTTCCTCCTTCAAGACCCTTTGGCGCCAATGAGACAGATTGAAGATGATTGGAGGCATGTTACATCGATTCTGGGTTGACAGTTCTGGAAAGACGGTGTATCAGCTGATAGTGCCCCTAGCATATAGGAATGATGTGCTCATGTATTATCATGATATCTCATCTGCTGGACACCTTGGAGTTGACAAACCAGGGGACAAACTTGTGAACTTCTCCAAATTATCAAGACCGGAACCTCTTGCATGCGATCTCAATCAAATGACACTGTCGAGAGATTCAACAAAACTGTGGCAACTATGTTGACAGTGTATTGTGGAAAGCAATAACACAAATGGAACGAGTTCCTCCTCTCGGTGATGGCATACAGGGCTTCTAGATATCCAAGCACAAATAATTATCTAAACATGATAATATTCGGTAAGGCGGTTGTTATGCCTCTTCAAGCACTCATCCAGTCATCCTACTGGGAGGACCTGAAGATGGACTGTATAGCATGGAGCTACGAAAGAACCTTCGGAGGACTCATGAAGTTGCTCATGTCGTCCTCAAGCAGAAAGCGGAGTATCAGAAACGTCATTATGATATTATGTCTAAAGAGAGGACACTCAAGGCTGGATATACAGTTTGGCTGTATAGCCCGGTGAGGAAACGCGGGGCTCATTATAAAAATTACATCACAGTGGAAGGGTCCTTTCTTTCGTTATTGTTAGAAGGATAAATGACCTAACATACATGGTGAAGAGTTCACCTAGGCAACAGCCAAGAGTTGCATGAAGCAAGCGTCAAAGAATCAGAAAATTAGAATAATGGTATATCCACTTAGTGTTAGAGAATCGGCCATGGAAACTCGTGGGACAGTTTCACAGATTCACTCACGCTATTTAAGCGATCGCTAAGCTGTTTCATAGCGAGTTTACCTAAGGCCAATCGCTCATTACAACAATGAATAAGGTCTTCAACAATCATATCAGGATTGTTAACCAGACACCCTTATTGCAGATTATGCATATACTGTTCTCATGCAGACATGATTACTGGATGATGGAGACCTTTCACAGTAATCAATCTTAACCAATTAAACGCAACATTAAAAGGGTGTTGGACAACGATGCTGGCGTACTGACAAGAAGTAATTTGACTGCACAGACTAATACACTGACTGCATATTTCTAAAAACATCAAAAAAAGCAAAAGTGAACCATGTGATGAACGATTCAATCCTCAGGGTGGAAATTTAAAAAAAACAACACGAATGTAACTCAAGATCTGATAGGAAACCAGTAGCGTTGGGATTTCATGCGACAAACGAGACAAGTACCCATTCTCGCTCAATGCCTTCGATCGCTGTCCGCTACTCTTGAGAGAGGTCGTGGTAGGAGAAGGTCTTACGGTCGCCCGAGAAGTCTGAGAAGAGAACGATTTGCCTGGACTTCCTTATAAAAAGTATTTCACCATTCGAAATAGGCGCCTAATCGGGAAAACATGTTTTACATCACATTACCGAGTAACAGTTCTATGGAGTATTTTCCCGACAATACTTTGACCCATTACATCACTCATCTCCCCCAGTCTCTTGAACTCCATGGCGATTGAGAGGTATGGATCGTAAAACTGCATTTCTCCAATACGTTTCACAATGCACAAAAAGATTCAGTGTTCATGAAAATCCAGTTGCTGGATGGATAGTCGGTAGGTGTAATTTATACGCGGGCTATTATCCCGAGGTCGCGGATATGATAACCTATCTGGACGACCTGGAAGACAGAAAGTGGATGAGAATCAATTTCAACAAACATACTAAGCGAATAAAATTAGGCGTGGACAACGATACAACAGTTATATCGAGTCCGCTCTTAGAAAACATTTTGGGATTCACTAAATATAAATTCGGACGGAGTACACATACTCGTAGTCGGACTGGCTATATAAACATGCATTTGACTTCTAAATACGTCTATTGCGATTCGGGGAAAGTGGTTGTAACGCTTCACTTTAGAGGGAAACGGTCACCCCACCCCTTCACCTGAACATGAGAACGCCCTATCGTTGCAATGGCAAAGTGTACACGTCTCAAGTCGAGCACGGGTTACACGTGTTTTCAATGGTTAGAATGCAGAGAGGTCACGGGATCGGAAACATATTCGGAGGAATCTTTAAATCGATGTTAGCTTCGTGTCTTGTGGAGTTAAATCGTTAGGCAATTAGAAATTGCGGGTGATGTATTGTCGGGTCAAAATGCGAAGGAGTCGGCATCAGCATTTGTTCGTGGTACCGCCTTCAGTCCGACTCCAACCTACAAAAACGGAAGGTACAGAGAAGGGCGAGCAGTCGGAGAAACCTCAAGAGGAGAACTCACATCCAAGAGGATAGATTTCAGTAAAATGGCGGATAAATACAAATGGGGCTAATACACCGCCTGTCATGCGAGTGCGCGAACAGCAAATTGGACTTGTTTTCGGTTGCTCCGTCGCAAACCAGTGAACAGGAGAGTTAGTGAGTGGAGCATCATCCGGGAGCGACTCTAACGGTAAACAGTCCTATGGAATTCAGTATTAGCGGTTCCGTTGAAGATAATATCGATTTAGCGAATACGCATATATATGTCAGAGCCAAGATCGTGAATGGAGATGGCACAAACGTGGACCAGGCGACCAATGTGGGGCCTGTTAATAGCTGGCTACACTCCCTGTTCGGTCAAGTTGATTTTAGTTTGAAAGAGACCTTAATTTCATCCAGTACGAATACATACCGTTCATACCGTGAAACGCTGTTGAGTTACCGACGCGAAGCCAAAGAATCTCAGTTGATATCGATACCGCTGGGTACATGGAGTCTGGGGCAGGCACCAAAAATAGTGATTAACTTCAGCTAGGCGTCTGGTGGATCTAATGGGCAAACTGTACCTGGACCTATGTTTCCAGAGTTGATATATACTAAACAAGGTGGACCTGAAGAAAAATCTCATAATAGTGATGCTTCCGCTATATTATCCGATGAGGCGAACCCGATCTTCAGGATCGTTTTAAATTCTGTGTCTCTGTTCGTACGAAAAGTGAAATTGAACCCCTCAGTTGTACTAGCTCAAGGCTCTGCAGAAGGGCAGCTGTAAATATCCAGTGAAAATGGTACCTGTTGAAGTTTTTCCAGTTACCGAGGTAACTTGACTGCGAATCAAGAGAACTTGTTCTTGGGTCAGTTACCGAAAAACTTCTTGCCATGGGATGTGTCAATACAGATGCCTGCAACGATGTGTACAACAAAAGTCCGTACAATCTGAAACACTGCAGTATTAACGTGTTCGCCCTTTACGACGGACTTCAAGTGCCCGCCAAACCCCTTCAGCCGAAATTTGAAAGGCAGCATTTTATGGGATACTACCTAGGATTGTACACTAGCACGAGCCAGCATTACAAAGGCGAAGGCAATGAGATCTCCAGAACGGACTTCAATGCGGGGTATACATTGTTCAGCTTTGATCTGACCCCCGACCTGTCGGATGGGGAGCATTTCAATCTGATCAAACAAGGAAACCTGACATTAGAGATGAGGTTTGCGCATACCCTACCAAATACGACCAATGTCATCTGTTACGAGTTCGATAACTTGATCCTCATAGACAGGTCGCGCAATGAGAGATTCGACTATACCGCGTGATGTACACAGAGCAGATAGCGAATATTTTGCAAACGCATCCCTTCACGAAACATATATTGAAAGGAGTTTACTCCAGAGACACGCTATCTCTGAAACGGAGAAGTGGTGAAATATATATATATTGATAATATATAGTATCAAAAGAATTCAAGCTTCTTTATCCAGCGTTTGCGGTCAATTTTGTGTCTTCTACATATTTCACAGGTGCCGTGAAATATGTTCACCCAAAACCTGAAAAATAATGACTTTATCGCTAAACACTTCGATATCGATGATGTGCCATTGGTAGATTTAGAATTAATCGATAATATTTTTAAATAGGAAGGTGAACTAGCCCGAAGCAACAAGATTCATACCTAAGTTTATAACATCGGGATTCAGACCGTGCAAATCATCATATAACAGACAATATATAGCTTAATCAAGACAATGCAAATAAAAAAAAACATACGCCAAAGTGTCGAAGTCGGGTTGAATTACACGCTTCGCATATACAACCCGGTAATCATTCTTCTCCGTCCTATTATATATTTATACTCTCGGTTTGTTACCGAAAATTTTACTCGGGTTGTACACAGAGACTATATCCGCTTGACATTGGTAAATAGTTTCCCGCATGAGCAAGTATGCGTAGAATTCTGAACCATTTCAACAACTCTGTTGAAGTTGATGATACGACTATTTCGATCATTCAGAGTGCATCCCCTCACTTTGCAAACGGACATCTCATTTTTGTTTCGTAGCAATATTTTTTAGGTCCCCTCCCCCCCCCCGAAGCGAATGCTAGGCTCGATGTAGCATATGGCCGTCCGTATAATATACCTTGCACGCTCTGCAAACAATTTCACCGCATACATGATCGCTGGTATTCCGCTTGCTGCGCTCTATCAATTTCGTACACCTGGCACATTGTTAAAACTGCTCGCAAATTGATTTTGTATGATGTCTTTCTTTACCCTATCTTTTTTTCGTAATTTATGTTTGTCGAAACACGCGTCATTGAGACAAACGCGATAACAATCTTTGCAAGTTCGTGGTTCGGTTTCCTTGCACATTTTGAAATAGCAAACGGTGCATATTGCCCAGTACGTGTTGTACTTTCTGGTATTATAACATTTGAAACACACGTCGCAGTAATACGACCGCCTATAAAATGCGTTCATCTTTGTGATGACGTCATAATGGCCGACATTGTAGTATAGGTAAATTTTGCGCGGTTTAACGTTCCCACGACGTCCTTACAGGCGTCGGCGCTGACAACAACAATTTGAATATCCAAGGATTTTTTATTTTTTTTTATTTCTGTAAAATGTGTGGACTGACTGCGATCAACAACAAAACTCTTTTTATTGCAGAAAACTGCTATATACTCGTTCTAAAATTTGGTGATAAATATCAGACCCTCAGAGCATAGAGTTCCCATTCTACAGGGAAAATGTTCCGGAGTGTACCGTAATATATTGGGACAATTGTAAGATGCTGTACCAAGGACTTGTACAATGGCATACATGTGTACCACCCTGATACATTTACCAAGGTAATTTGGACCAAGTTTGGCATGTCAGCATTGGTTTATCTGTTGTATAGTTTTACTATCGTATATAATGGCTGTACCAGTCCCATGCTATGGCATTTTTGGGGGGAAAAAATCATTGTACCTCTCTGTAAACTACTGAATGACTACCAAACGAAATGGTTTCGTATCAAACCTGTCTTATAGCTGCCGAGATATGCCTCTGAACCATTTCAACAACTCTGTTGAAGTTGATGATACGACTATTTCGATCATTCAGAGTGCATCCCCTCACTTTGCAAACGGACATCTCATTTTTGTTTCGTAGCAATACTTTTTAGGTCCCCTCCCCCCCCCCCCGAAGCGAATGCTAGGCTCGATGTAGCATATGGCCGTCCGTATAATATACCTTGCACGCTCTGCAAACAATTTCACCGCATACATGATCGCTGGTATTCCGCTTGCTGCGCTCTATCAATTTCGTACACCTGGCACATTGTTAAAACTGCTCGCAAATTGATTTTGTATGATGTCTTTCTTTACCCTATCTTTTTTTCGTAATTTATGTTTGTCGAAACACGCGTCATTGAGACAAACGCGATAACAATCTTTGGAAGTTCGTGGTTCGGTTTCCTTGCACATTTTGAAATAGCAAACGGTGCATATTGCCCATGCAGTACGTGTTGTACTTTCTGGTATTATAACATTTGAAACACACGTCGCAGTAATACGACCGCCTATAAAATGCGTTCATCTTTGTGATGACGTCATAATGGCCGACATTGTAGTATAGGTAAATTTTGCGCGGTTTAACGTTCCCACGACGTCCTTACAGGCGTCGGCGCTGACAACAACAATTTGAATATCCAAGGATGTTTCATTTTTTTTTATTTCTGTAAAATGTGTGGACTGACTGCGATCAACAACAACACTCTTTTTATTGCAGAAAACTGCTATATACTCGTTCTAAAATTTCGTGATAAATATCAGACCCTCAGAGCATAGTTATATTGTATTGCGCATGCTTGTTGGTGCTACGTCGTAACTGGCGTTTCACTTCGCTTCACTTGTGACCAGGGACAGTATGAACATCATGTAATGGAGGCCTTCATGATATTCATGGCGAGCAGTCATCCTCAAAGCGTGACATATATGATTACAAACGTCATTCCATATTCCATTCCATATTCCATATAACAGCATTAGCACCACATTCAAAAAGACAATCATAGTGTACATAAACATAGGCTAGTTTCCTGCAAGAGAGAAGCGGTCAACAGTTTTCAATGATGCCGGCAATACATCATGATGTTCCAACACTATCAAATCCGTATCCCTGATCAGCATTTTCAATCCATATGATAGTCGTTATAAAGTCGTCAGTCAGTCAAGAAAACAACTTCGGATAAGTCGCAAAAAAGAATACACATCAGTGATACGCATAGGAATACCAAGTGTTCGGACTCGGCGAAGTTAATCCGGCCCACCCAAAACATAATACATTATGAGAAATGTTTCTAGTCGGAGTTTTCAAGTCAACCCCTTAACATTTGGTTAATCGTTGTTTACACATAGACGACCTGGAAGACAGAAAGTGGCTAAATATCAACACCAAGAGCTGTCGATACTCGACATGTCACATTTATTTCTGCACATAGAATGAAGTTGGAAATGCGTCATGTTCGAACTAGACTGACTGACACATCCTGTCATGGCGTATTCAATAAATAAATTTTTCAGAAAACCGCAATGCCTTTGAGTATGCCTTTCTCGTGGGAACGGATCATAAATTTAATTTGGTAAGTGAAGGTATTTTGTGAATAATAATGATTTCACAATAGGCAATTATATGGGACTATATTTTATGTACATAGGGTTCATTTATTAAAACAGTTCCCATTCTACAGGGAAAATGTTCCGGAGTGTACCGTAATATATTGGGGCAATTGTAAGATGCTGTACCAAGGACTTGTACAATGGCATACATGTGTACCACCCTGATACATTTACCAAGGTAATTTGGACCAAGTTTGGCATGTCAGCATTGGTTTATCTGTTGTATAGTTTTACTATCGTATATAATGGCTGTACCAGTCCCATGCTATGGCATTTTTGGGGGAAAAAAATCATTGTACCTCTCTGTAAACTACTGAATGACTACCAAACGAAATGGTTTCGTATCAAACCTGTCTTATAGCTGCCGAGATATGCCTCTGGAACAGAGAATTGAAAGACAAGGCTGATGCTCATCTTTCACCAACCAATGAGAGCGATCGATAATAATCTTGGCATACCGTGTAATGTTGCGGCTTTAGAGAGTCACGGCTTCTGTTGTGAGGATACTTCACAGTCTGCATGAGCCCCTAGTTAAACTGTCCGAGAGTGTAGTACTGCTTCTCGAGTTCTGTGAGTAGCTATCTAGGGGCAAGAAATAGATTTCCGACAGTCTTTGTCAACTTGAAACACGTTTTCATTCGGACAAAAACACTGCATCTCAACAAGAACGAATCAAAATTCCAGGCTTGGTTCGGTATTTTATTGGTTGACATCTCCCAGTTTTGGGACCTGGGGCATGGAGGATCAGCCAAAATTGGGACTGACAATCCGGGGAAAATTCGATAATTCAAAACTCGTCTCTCGTCGCGTGCCGCGTGGTTTCTCAAAATCAAAAAATGAAATTTGACCGTCAATTCTCAATTTTCTATTTTAGTTTTCCTCCGCGCAAAAATGAAAATAAAATATTGAAAATTGTCTCGATTTGTCCGTTTTTCGCTTTTTGATTTTATGTTTGACGTACACACATGGGGTTATGATGTCACTTCCGATCTGCGGAGTAGTAGTGAAAGCATTGAGTTGATGGGCCGCGAAATCGGATCATTTAGGCAGATGTGGAGCAAAATCATTATTTGATTATTGGTGACCAAAGAGGGGACCCCATTGTTCATTTCTGGCAGAACTGGTTAACTGTAGAGCGCATCCTCGGGCCTACATGTTTTGTTGGTATCTTCATAAGTACAACATTTTAAAATAATAATCAATAGCGGTTGTGTGCACGAATGCTTTTCGCTTAGAAGCTCTCTAAACATTTATTTTTATAACTGGGAAGATCCAAGACTGTGTCCTGATTTGCTAGAGTCCCAGTGCCAATAACCATTGAGAACATCAGGATGCCACCTGTCCAGACCTGTCTGGTGGGCTGGCAGCTTCGTGCGCATGCGCAGTCGGCCTACACTACCCTAGTTGGAATGCCAGTCTCCTGGCATGTCGTTCAGTGAAACTCACTCGTCTCATATACTACTAGACTGGATGAGTCTCTATTTCATATGTACTATTATTAATAATAAAATGATCTTTAATAAATAGAATGAAAAAAAAATAATAATAAAAAAATGAAAAAAATATTTTTAAAATAGAGACTGGACGATTTGATGGGTTTCGTCGTGTAAAGATTCCATCTGGAGGCGTGGTTAGTCTGGACGATTGACATGTTTTCACCTTTGGTCGCAATATTTGTATCAATTTCATTCTAACGGCATACTGTGATGTCTCGGCAGTAACGTCATTCCCATTGTTGAGGTCATGGTAGTAACGTCATTCTCATTGTTGACGTCACATGAACGCATTGCTTCCAGCGTGCGTACCAAGCTCTACCAGGCATCCATTACGTTCTGCTTCGCGCCTCTCCATGTAGCGCTGTAAGGGTCTCACGGACTGTGTCGGAGTTGACCCGAGGTCGTCTGTTGCCACAGTGAACGAACATGGCGACCGTCTCACTGGGCGAATTGATATCAGTCGCTACTCACCGATATATATTCCCGCAGCATATAGTTCTAGGGTATTTTGTCAAAAAGCTGCCTTCAAACTGTGTGAAACTGACGTTTTGAAATGCATTGAATAACTGTTTAGTGTATTTCGAGATAAATATGCATTTTGCGATCAGTAAAACAGTCAGATAGAACAGTCCTTGGTTTTTACAAGAATCCTGTAAAAAATGGCGAGACCCCTACAGGGGTAAATGCAGCGTAGCGCAAAGCACCCTGGGAGAGGATGCGTGCGTACATGAACGAACCTAGACTGGATACCCGTCTCTATAGACCATTTCAAACCGAATAAATCCGAAGGTAAAATTGTATTGACGGAAGCTCACGAGTTCAGAGATCGTCTGACCAATGGAATGCTCGAATTCTGGAAGCAAAATAACCCGGATGATTCTGAAGTCTGTCGGCAAAATGGGGAATCTTGTTCCCGTATTTTACCATTTATTACCTCCACACCGAAGAGCTCTTACGAATGGACAACTGAAATTATGGAGGTGCACATAGTAAATTTTGGTGTATTTGATATAAGAGTGGGAATAATGTGGCCTCTACGCACTGGTAGTTTCCTTTATCCCGTTACAAAACAACGAATTATTGTATTATACCGGCTAGTAGGTGTGAAGGTAAAATCGTCAAATAGCAGGAAGAGTACCCGTTTTGCACATACACACACGCCATGTTTCCTTCCCAGCGCACCCTCAAAAACACCGCTGCCACAACCTGAAGTGCCTAACGTGAAATAGATCTCTAAACTTAAATCGAAATATATTATAATATGACTGAAACATTGTCTTTTTTCACAAATCTGGAGTGAACTCGACGAAAACTAGTTTATTAGGGAAAGGAAGTTATCATTTTAGTGAGTATAATTATTTTGTTCACTTACCGGACAAACGCATTTTGTGGCAGTGAATGATTAGTGATGAGAAAAAGGCGGTCGATCTGCTTCCAGATTTCGATTGGTTACCAGAGATCACATGGTCTTGCGCCATGTGACTTGTGTCGTCGCTACGCTACACGGAATTTGCCGGGCTCTGTGAAAAGGTCTATTAATAAGGTTGGGATACATATGCAGCGAAGGATTACGTAGCGTAATGTGGGTTAGGTATCCAGACTAGAACGAACCAATCAAATCCTTTGAGTTGGGGGCGGGGTCAGAATACGGAGTTTTCATTGGTGACAAAAAATGCACAGTATATTTTTTCTTGCAAAGTTAGCTCCCTTGTGACGTTCCGTCCAGTCCCTGTTTCAAGCATTTCTTAATAGGCAGAGTTACTTCCTCTTGTTTCCCGTTTAAAATACATTATGAAACAGGGGCTGGATCCAGTCTAATATACTACCAGATTTGCGTTTTCTATTCTATTACCGTAAGTGACGCCATATAACTCTTGAGCGTGAGCACTTAACATTGATACGTCTAAGTTAAACTAAAAAACCCCGAAAAACTCGAGGCAATTTTCAATATTTGATTTTCATTTCTGCGCGAAGTAAAACGAAAAACAAAAATTGACTGTCAAATTTCAATTTTTGATTTTGTAAAAACCGAAAACAAAAAACAAAAATTGCTATATGTACTCCTGATGATACAGATTTAGTGCGAGTAAAAACATTTCAAATAATATCCATCGTAGGCTACTAAGAGAAAAAACTTCAAATCGTGACTTTCAAGGTTGTCGGCGTTTTTTTTCATGAAAATAAATAATTGGATCGCAAATTCATGCTTTGTGTGCAAGCACCATCTTTCAGGAATGATCACTTTGTCTTTGCTCTTGGACTGCGCGAAATTAAATCAGCAGCAACGGCAAGTACAATGGGGAAAACTATGGAATCTTTAGCCGTGTTCTCTGACACCCAGAGAAAGTTGCCCAGTTTATGAGATAACACATAATCCAGTGTATGACTTGCCACCAGACTTATCCATATTAAATCCATGAAACGTTTCTACGTTTTAGCGAGAACATTTTGGTGAGAATTTCAGCGAGAACAATCTTGATCATGGTGGAATTCATGGTCTTATTCTAATTTTACCTCAAGTGAGCGATGAGGACGGAGCAACTTAGTTTGATTCAATATGTAATAACTGCAATTGATATTTTAGTTCATGGCGAAATTGACAGTGGACGCGTCCGTGTATTTGTTTGAGAGTGGTTATCTCATTAACCCAATTTTTTAAAAAATATTTTACAAATTATAATACTACAGGAAACAGATAAAATTAAGGAGAAAAGGTTCAGTGAATTATAGTATTTACGTGTGGAAATACATTTGCAACTCTTAAATGATGTTCAGCGCCCTTGTCTATAGCACCAAAAATGACACTCTCATTTGCGAGATAAGATATGAATCGTGACTGTACGCCCAGTGGACCCTGAGTATATCAGAGTGCGGGGTGAAATCTTTTATCTTGAAATCATTTGATCATATCTTGGTTGCATGTTCTTATATGTGCATATGAATGTTGTTCAAATTCCCCTAATCGCGTTGATGAATCGTATTGACCGAGTGGGATACACTTGTAGTGAGGCTTACAGAATGTAGTGCATTTAAAAGTGATTATTATTCAACTTGTGTCTTACAGAAGATTGTTGTACACTTGCAGAGACTATACAGTCGGACTGCAGTGCACCCAACAGAAGATGTTGTTTGAATGATGTACAGTTTGATGTTCTTGTTTTTATACCGGAAATCACATATTAGTGAATAGTAGGTGAGATATAACAGGTCCAATGGTGAGATGTGAAGTGTCCATGTGCTCTGGTGAGCATCGTCTTGTGAATTTAGGTGACTGGCGTATATAAATGTTAAATGCCTTAAATCATCAAGGTGTATGGTGGGATGTGTCGGGTCCGCTGGTTCTGGTGAGCACCTTATAGTGTAGATATATGTTTAAATGCCTGAAATCAACAATGTGAAGAGTTCACTGTTATGTAACCAGTTGATTAGTTCTAGTGGTGATATATAATCATTTGATTAGATCAGTTAGTTCTGTGTTCCTGTGCATATAAATGTTCCCCTCATCACCTGAATCGTTCAGTGGGAAGAAACGAAAAGTCCATTGGTTCGGGTGAGACTTTTGTGTATAAAAGATGTTTAGAAGTATGAAATGACCTTGTGGATAATGTACCTTACGCCCAGTGGTCCCTGAGTTAGGAATGGGTGATGTATATCAGAGTGCTGGGTGAAATCACTTCTTTTGGAATCGGTTGAAATAAACCATTGTTTCAAAACCCGGACCATGTGATGACACTATCATGATAAAAAAACATATATGTTTTGCAGATTGAAATATATAGAGAAAAGATGTATATACATTGCAGATACTCTTTGCAATACTTTGGTAGTTTAAGGTATCAGGTCTACAAACTCATCCCAATCGATTCCAGCTAAACACTATTTTACGGTAATTATATAATTCACTCGACAATGAGAATGGCATTGAACTGTTTTGGACTGGGTCCCTGAGGGTGTGGCTGGTCACACCAAAATTGTGCTTCCCTATGTTTATAAGTATATGCGATAGACGATATAAAATTAGTGCCAAAATTGGAGTGGGGCACATGTACATGTATGCTGAGGCATGTGTATAAAAACGAGCATCAGATCCAGTATTACAGATGTAGTCGTTCTCCACACTTTGTTTTGTAATACGTTGTTGGCCTTGAGTTGAATTACCGTAAACTATATATAAGCTAGCTATTCTACTATGGGACTAATATTTGAGATTTATATGAATTACCGTAATATATATAACAATATGTTAAATTAGTAAAAAATTACAGTACATGATATAATCGTCGAAATCATCCTTTACAATGACGTATTTATTGTATCTTTTCATCACGGTATTATCGAGTGATAGGACAACACATTTTGGACAACGGCTATCTGCTGAATGTAGGATTTGATGCTTGTAATTGACACACTAAATACAATCTATGTATACCACCGGGGTCTTCACTGATTGTATGTGACCTATCGTACATGTCGATTATATACTTATAACATGGGAAAACAAAATATAATATGGGCGTGGCCATCCCCCAATCCCAGGACCCGGCCCAAAATAGATCTATATCATTCTTTTGAATTCGCCTTTCGATTTTTTTTATATATATTGTATATCTACATCGTTAATGATAACGATATGCGATATGATATGGACATAAGAATGAAATATCATTCTGAGTACAAGAGTAGCATTCGAGCACTTCGAATAAACTATTCTGAGACGAGAGCCACAGTACAGTGACCGTAATCGGACAGTAGTATACAGCGAGCATTCAAGTGTACATTTCACCCGGATGTAGAGGTCATAGAGGTCAATTGTGAAATATTGACCAATCAAATGCGAGAATGTAGTTTGACTGCGCTTGGTGGTGACGTCATAATTGTGGATGTGCGCGTGAGGGACTGTGGGAGGTGGGACAAGATGGCGGCTGGTTTTAGTGTCGTGTGGGAGGTGGGACAAGATGGCGGCGAGTTTTAGTGTCGTGTGGGAGGTGGGACAAGATGGCGGCCTGTTTTAGTGTCGTGTGGGAGGTGGGACAAGATGGCGGTCCGTTTTAGTGTGTTGTGTGGGAGGTGGGACAAGATGGCGGATCGTATTTGTGTGTTGTGTGGGAGGTGGGACAAGATGGCGGCCTGTTTTAGTGTGTTGTGTGGGAGGTGGGATAAGATGGCGGCCGGTTTTAGTGTGTGGGAGGTGGACGGCATGTTCGGGCATGTTCGGGCATGTTCGGGCAAAAAAAAAGTTCCGGCAA
>JAVTVY010042741.1:0-18193 GCA_036873755.1 Hanleya hanleyi | reverse complement strand
CATTACTGCTGGATAGGCCAGTGCCATTGGGATTACTGCTGGATAGGTAAGTCCTGTGTGAGATTACTGATGAATAGGCCAGTCCCAAATGGGATTACTGCTGGATAGACCAGTTCGGTCTGGGATTACAGCTGGAAAGGTCAGTCCCATATGGCAATACTGCTGGATAGGCCAATGCCATTTGGGATTACTGCTGGATAGGTCAGTCCCGTGTGGGATTACTGCGGGAGAGCTGTGACCTAGGAAAACATGAAACATATCCACCAAGTTTTATAATCATCCCACAAAAGGTTCAACAAACTTTCCATGTACAGATCTACCTGTAAATTTTTGCCCAACAAAAACCTTATCAATGGAAAGATACAAAGTCTAAACTGCAATAATTAGGAAAAAATTTCATATTTAATGTCATATTTCTTAAATAGCACATGCACATCTTTGAATCACATTGAACTTGGGTAGCAAGTGTCAAACTCATCCAATGAAAGCTGACAGCTTCAGAAAACTTTCCATGTACAGGTGTACATGTATTATTGGCATATTAAGACAAAACCCTCAAAATTTGAACAAAAATTAATATTTCATCTCCTAAATATCACAGGTACATCTTCTAATCATAAGAAACATGTGTACCAAGTTTCATAACCATTCGATGACAGCTGACAACTACAGCAAACTGTGGTGTACAGATGTGCATGTGCACTTCAGCTAAACGCAAAACTCAATCATTTGTCATAAGGTGGAGAAAAATTAATATTTCATCTCAAAAATAGCACAAGTAAATCCTCCAATCATAAGAAACATGTGTACCAAGTTTCGTAATCATCCAATGAGAGCTGACAACTGCAGCAAAATTATCATGTACATGTATATGTACAATTTACCTAAACAGAAAACTCATTCATTTGCCATAATTTGGAGAAAAATTAATATTTCTTGTCAAAAATAGCACAGGTACATCCTCTAATCATAAGAAACATGTGTACCCAGTTTCATAATCATCCAATGACAGCTGACAACTGGAGCAAAGTTACCATGTAGATGTATATGTATACATGTAGAGGCCTACATGTACAATTTACCTAAACAGAAAACTCATTCATTTGTCATAATTTGGAGAAAAATTAATATTTCTTCTCAAAAATAGGACAGGTACATCCTCTAATCATAAGAAACATGTGTACCAAGTTTCATAATCATCCAATGACAGCTGACAACTGCAAGGAACTTTCCAAGTACAGATGTACATGTGCAATTCAGCTAAACGCAAAACTCATTCATAGGGATTTTAACATTAGAGCACCCCAGGGGTAGTACCCCCAGGTGGCATACCCACCCCCCATATTTTTTATATTTTTTTTATATTTTTTCTAATTTTTCTAGATTTTTTTTTAACTTGCTAAACCAAAAACCCATTCATTTCCAGGCAGGGGACACCGACACCGACGACGACATCCTCTTTCCCCCTCTCACAATATCTCCCCTTTACTTCGTAAGGCGAGATAAAAACAGGCGTGGATACAAACTATCAATGGAGCATGTTCCTACGAAGTAGGCTACAGATCGCAAATTGTCCGGTAATGAGTCAGTGAGTCCATACGAATCCTTTCGTCGGCAAAATAAGGAGAACCATTGACATTAGAACCTTTATTTTTGGCATGAACGTGCATTAGGACATTGTTACCAGCAAGTTCTGATCTGAAATAATTCTGATTAAAATCAGATTTATAATTAACACTTCAGTATATTGTTATAGATATATGTAAACTGTAGCCTTTAACCTGTATCCTATTTCACATCCAAACATTTCTTCATTGACCACATCAGGCTTCAAATTCAGGTCAAATTACCCACTGATGGTATCATCCTTCAGATTAGTCTGTGTAAGCAACAATGATAAAAGTTTACTGAGGGTGAAACAAAGCCATGATGGCTGTTTAAAGGGTCTTAATTTATTTTCTTTGGGTAGAATTTAACTAGATAAAGTAACTGTGATCATCATGCCAAGAAAACTGTGGTCCGTTTTGCTCCAGCGTTTTATCGCATTTAATGAGTATCAGTTACGACCACCGAGTCCTGTCGGGCTAAAAATACCCTGTCATTGATCCACATTCCACTTTCCACTGTATGCCACATGGCCCTATTACTGAGGTTAATCTTAACGTGCATCTGGGACAATTCCACAATTGCCCGACAGCATAGGCCTACTGCATATACCCTCAAACAATCAGCGCTGTTTGCATAACTTAAATGTTAAACCATATCATTGAAATAATATAGCAGAAAACATTGATATGAGTTATGATATGTACACTATGACCAAAGACATGTTCATAATGTGCTAATCGGATAGTTAGGACAATCATTACTTTGCATCAGAGAGTGTGGGACTTGGATTCAAGGGTTAAGACTTTGGAGGGAAATACAATTTTGACAGCAGAAATATGACCCCGCCATTTGCTGATTAGAGCGATAAAACAGGGTAGGCTAAATGGGCCCTTTTCAATGCAGTATTTCTTGGCATGGATGTGAAAATATGAGGACATACTTTGTTTTTTTTTGTACCTCTTGAATATTGACTATATATCACACTTGGATATAATTTGAACAAAAAATTACATGTGTAAACAAAATATGTCTAAATTTCTCTTGTCATTTCAAATCTTGATCCATTTTGATTCCTTGATTAGGGGATACAGAATCACTGCCATGGAGTGTGTTGGTGTGTCACAGCAATGCAATTCCGATTCACACAACGAAGCTGAGGTGGTTTAACGTTTATCAATGAAGAAACTCACCGATCAACCGCCATAGAATATATGTGAAACAAGAAAACCGGAATAGTACATTCATCAGATTGCCGATACCCAAAATGTGTTGTCTCATATATCTAGATAACAACGTGATGTAGAGACGCTATTTATTCGTCTTTATACCGGTTATGCTCAGGAGAATGACATAGCATCATTATTATCTTGTGCATAGAAGGTGTTGGTCTTGAGTTGAATTACCGTAAACTACATAAATGCTACCTTTCTACCATAGTACTATATATAAAAATTTGTTGTATTGTTGGGAAAATAATGTGATTCAAAAAGTTGTTTTGATCCTGGACAAGGACACTGAAAACCATTAAAGAGATATAAATGTATTTTCACACGTAAAGCTTGAAATCTACTGAACCTATATTATTCAATCTGTTTCCTTTAATTAAAAAATTGTAGAATTAAATCGGCGATCGTTATTTATTTTTGGAATGAAGGCGCATTAGGAGACTGTTACCAACAAGTTCTGAGCTGACCTACTTTTGATGAAAATCACTGGCGATTCTGACTTGGCGGTGCCCATCTTAATATAGGCAGGATTTCAACTGGGGGTGGGGATTTCCAAGAGTTCACTTCGCGTTCGAGTCCTAATGCCTACTGTACTTCGTAGGTCCTGTGACGTTAGTCACACTGCCATGTATTTGTACATATCTTCACAATTCAGTGACACAAATATCACAATTACAAAATGTACATACAGGTATTCTTATAACATGTATAATATGACAAGTCCAGGTTTTCACATATCCTCATAATTCAGTGTCATCCGTCAGAGTTTTCACATATCCTCATAATTCAGTGTCATCAGTCAGAGTTTTCACATATCCTCATAATTCATTCAGTGTTATCAGTCAGGGTTTTCACGTATCCTCATAATTCAGTGTTATCAGTCAGAGTTTTCACATATCCTCATAATTCAGTGTTATCAATCAGGGTTTTCACATATCCTCATAATTCAGTGTGACCAGTCAGGATTTTCCCAGATCCTCATAATTCAGTGTCATCAGTCAGGATTTTCCCAGATCCTCATAATTCAGTGTCATCAGTCGAGGTTTTCACATATCCTCATAATTCAGTGTCATCAGTCAGGATTTTCAAATATCCTCATAATTCAGTGTTATCAGTCAGGGTTTTCACATATCCTCATAATTCAGTATCATCAGTCAGGGTTTTCACATATCCTCATAACTCAGTGTCATCAGTCAGGATTTTCCCAGATCCTCATAATTCAGTGTCATCAGTCGAGGTTTTCACATATCCTCATAATTCAGTGTCATCAGTCAGGATTTTCACATATCCTCATAATTCAGTGTTATCAGTCAGGGTTTTCACATATCCTCACAATTCGGTGTCATCAGTCAGGGTTTTCACATATCCTCATAATTCAATGTCATCAGTCTGGGTTTTCACATATCCTCATAATGCAGTGTCATCAGTCAGGGTTTTCACATATCCTCATAATTCAGTGTCATCAGTCAGGGTTTTCACATATCCTCATAATTCAGTATCATCAGTCTGGGTTTTCACATATCCTCATAATTAAGTGTCATCAGTCAGGGTTTTCACATATCCTCATAATTCAGTGTCATCAGTCAGGGTTTTCACATATCCTCATAATTCAGTCTCATCAGTCAGGGTTTTCACATATCCTCATAATTCAGTGTCATCGGTCAGGGTTTTCACATATCCTCATAATTCAGTATCATCAGTCTGGGTTTTCACATATCCTCATAATTCAGTGTCATCAGTCAGGGTTTTCATATATCCTCATAATTCAATGTTATCAGTCTGGGTTTTCACATATCCTCATAATGCAGTGTCATCAGTCAGGGTTTTCACATATCCTCATAATTCAGTGTCATCAGTCAGGGTTTTCACATATCCTCATAATTCAGCATCATCAGTCAGGGTTTTCACATATCCTCATAATGCAGTGTCATCAGTCAAGGTTTTCACATATCCTCATAATTCAGCATCATCAGTCAGGGTTTTCACATATCCTCATAATGCAGTGTCATCAGTCAGGGTTTTCATATATCCTCATAATTCAGCATCATCAGTCAGGGTTTTCACATATCCTCATAATGCAGTGTCATCAGTCAGGGTTTTCACATATCCCCATAATTCAGTGGCATCAGTCAGGGTTTTCACATATCCTCATAATTCAATGTCATCAGTCAGGGTTTTCAGATATCCTCATCATTTAGTGTCAATGTCTGGGCTTTCACATACCGCCATAATTCAGTGTGCAAGTCATCAGTCTGGGTTTCCGCTAATGCAGTGTCATCAGTCAGGGTTTTCACATATCCCCATAATTCAGTGGCATCAGTCAGGGTTTTCACATATCCTCATAATTCAATGTCATCAGTCAGGGTTTTCAGATATCCTCATCATTTAGTGTTGTCAGCACAATGTTGTGTATATGTACATGTTCAATGTACCATACCCACATATCTGTCCATGTACACTGTATTCATTGCAGTCTATCCCGATATCACATTCAAGTGATTTTATTAGGATCCCCAGTTTATATACTTTTTCCAATTTTTAGTCATATATATGCAAGTTTTACAGCATTTCACTTGGCATGAATTGAAAAGTTATATTTCTGTTCTTGAAAACCATGTCACCAGATTATACATGTATATATTCCCTGTAAGCCTAAATATGAAGAAATATCAACTTAAACCATCCTAGATCTTCAAATGCATATATACTTTTTTAGAGGTACGGTACCTAATCAATGAGTGTAGTTAAAGAGCAGTAGAATTAATTGAGTATATACCTCAGGGGTTCATAGACGTCAAAATTTTTACCACCCTAGTTAAAATATTGAGGGTTTTTTCGACTCCATTTCAGTTTTTTCGGCCACTCCACTAAGTTGTATTGAGTTTTTGAAATTTTTTACCACCCTGCATATCCATCCCAATTATAACAATTATAGTACCATTGAAAAGTAGGAAAGAGGCAATAAGCCAATGGGAATAACAACTTCATCTCAAAATGAGCCTCAGAAATTAGACTCAGTGTCAATTCGATAGTATAAATGGTCTTTTGCGGTAATGAAGATACAAAGAACGTGAAACGTCAATGAACTAAAAATATCATCATTTATGTTGCTATAAGACATTTGAGACCATTCAAGATTAAAATAAGAGCTGAGTGAATAGAGAAATTGGAGAGAGTAAATTTGGACATAAATTAAAAACATTGTGGGATAGAAAAGAATGTTGTTTATCCAATCTAGTCCACTGGTACTATAAGGAATTTGTAGGAAAAAATAAAGAGCTAAAAAAAAAAAAAAATCGATTCTAAATCCATGGTATTGTTCGTAGGAAATCAATTTTTTAACCCAACTTATTTGGTATAACAAAGTTACCTCCCTTGGACCTCGTGTCAGCAGCAACAACAACAACAGCAACAAGAGCGACAAATTTAACACAAACATTCAAAGATAATTATCATACAACGCTTGCAAGAGACGCTATAAAACCCTTACATCACCAGGCGACCTCCGGAGAAGATAGATCTAGCAGCTGTCAAGGATGGGGAATCTTGAACTCGCACTTCAACTTTACGTCCCTCGCCGTCGAGTTTCAGTAAAAAAAACTCGTGGAGTTAAATTTACCTCGGGGCCCAGTAATATCTTGATGCTCATTGGCTAACAACTTCTGATTATGCGAAGTCATTGAATCGGCAATTCCCGGCCCCAAAAATATATCTCGGAAACCTTGCCGTCAGGTATTGCTATAGTAACTGGAAGCATACGTCGAGGTGGAATCCAGAAGAACTCGCGGAGACAGAAATTATTTTCAGAATTGGAAATCCCCAAACCTACTAAGCCAGACTGTCGAAGGATCGGCGATGGTTTTCATCTCATTGAAATGATTTGCACCATTCGTGGATTGAGTTTTCGTCAAAAATATTGAGTATTTCTTGTCCAAAATGTAACCTTTTGAGTTTTTTTACTGTAAGTATTCAGTTTTTTACTAATCTTTACAGCCGAATAACGGTGGTAAAATGTGATGTCTATGAACCCCCGTACCTGTTATCCTACATGAGCTTCAATGCAGGTAGTTTAAGGTACATGTATGTACTTCGATATTCATGTACGGTACCTGAATAACCTTATAGTGATCGTAAACCCCAAAGTATAGTTTCCATCAAATGAAAGACCATTGCGAACAGCGTCGGAAAATATTTATCGTAATTTTTTACGATTTCATTTCACAGAGTAAACTGCAAATGAAGCATGGTATTCTATGGTGGTCTGTTGCAATATATCTAGGTCCAGTGACGTCACACTGCCTTAATACATATATTTCAAACTGTGTATGCACTTTCCAATGCTTGATTCAAGCTTATTGTGTGTATACTTTGAGTTTCAACACAGTCTCACTGTTCCAGTGTGCATGTTTCACCAAAATCGGAGAAATTAAATGCAAGATTTAGATCGACTTGACACTTATGAGTTACCATCTCCCAGATTTTGGTGAAACATGAACATTGGAACAGTGAGACTGTGTTGAAACTCAAAGTATACACACCTTAATCTTGAATCAAGCATTGGAAAGTGCATACACAGTTTGAAATATATGTATTAAGGCAGTGTGACGTCACTGGACCTAAATATGATTGCAACAGACCACCATAGAATACCATGCTTCATTTTCAGTTTACTCTGAAATAAAATCGTAAAAAATTACAATAAATATTTTCCGACACTGTTCGCAATGGTCTTTCATTTGATGGAACTATACTTGAGGATTTACAATCACTTTAACAAGTCCAACACAAAGCAGGTCTGACTGTGAAGTGGGGCTTTAATACACAGGAAAAACTCCCATCGATGTTAAAACTGAAGGCCTTAATTTCAAATAACATGCTAGACACGATGTTTAACATTATGCCCAAATTAGGTATGTGCCCAAAACAGAGAGCAAAATAAAATATAACAAGAGCCCAAGGGGCTTCAATATACGCCCGTATATCTGGAATTACACTGGTCTGAATTTCTAGATTGTTAATGGCCTTGATCTGAATTGGTAGCTAGCAATCCAGAGAAAGGTCTACGATTTTATGCTTCTGAGAATGTTACATCACATCTTATATTGAATGATAAACTAAAATGGGCTGAACTCTTGGTAACTAGGTGACCTTGAAACAAGAGTCGAGAGCTCACATCTCCCACACTGAAATCGACAATAGTCAAACACAAAAAAATAGTAGTTTTCTTTCAAATGGATTCCTTTCAGGCGAGAAAATTTTCCATGAAGGTAGAAGGATGTGAAGAAAGTGATGAAGTAAACCTTTGTTCTTGAGTTAATAAACAGGTATAAAGTTCATAAAGGACCCCTCTCCCCATAATTAGTAAATGTACGGTTTTTATTTCACAACAATTTAAGTAAATGTAGCCATTTCTTACATGTATCAAACATGAGACAACTCCACAGGACAAATGCCATATACTTGTAGGGGAGACAAGTCTGAATATTCCAACCTAACACATCTTGGCAGCTGAACTTGACTTTTGACAAATTGATCTCTCTTTGCAATGCGAGTAAGCTATATCCAAAGTTTGGTATCAATCCATACCTTGAAACTAGAGATATCGCATGGACAACTAATGTTAATGGGTGAATGGACAGAATGCAACATCGCATTACATGATCTTGTCTTCGACAGGTATATGAAAATGTGACTTTTAATGATTTCTTGAGTTTGGGGTCACAGTGACCTTGAT
The DNA here is from genome assembly GCA_036873755.1 of Hanleya hanleyi. Taxonomy (NCBI): domain Eukaryota; kingdom Metazoa; phylum Mollusca; class Polyplacophora; order Lepidopleurida; family Hanleyidae; genus Hanleya; species Hanleya hanleyi. The sequence goes on along the minus strand of JAVTVY010042741.1, from coordinate 9,625 downwards.
CTTTGACCCAGATTTTGGTATGTAACACATCATGTGAAGATGTATCTAATGTATCTACTGGCACAAAAAGGTTATTTTTAAGGATCTCAAATTTTTGGGTCACAGTGACCTTGACCTTTAATCTTGACCTACATTTTGGTACATGACACATTGTCTTCCCTCAATATCTTAATCATCTTCACAAGTCCAGGTAAATCCTAAATCCTTGGAGAGGGTTTACCTTGACATTTTTGGTCTTTCGAATGAGTTCTTGAGTCGACGCCTCCATTATACAATCTCGTACATTTCATCCACCGCGCTTGTTTTGAATAAGCATGTCAGTATCCCAAGCTTGCGGTTTTTGCTTTGACTTCCGATGTTGATTTCAACTTGACATCAAAGCAGTTGAGTCCGCAACAAAATTCAATCCTGTCATATCTCATACCTAGCAGCGGATTGGCCTAATCAACTGGCTTAGCGCGTTCACTGATTGGGTTGATTTAGAGGAAACCTCTTGATCTATTTATATCCAGAACTCATATGGGTAACTAACCAAGCCAGTGTATCGATCCTAACAGATTGATCGATAAACTGGCTCGCGAGGATGTGTATCAATGGACACAAAAAAATTATGATTTTTAACAATTTCATGATTTTGGGGGTCACAGTGACCTTGACCTTCGGCCTTGACCTACATTTTGGTATGTGACACATCGTGTCCCCCTCATGCATCTACTGACATAAAAAAAACTATTTTTAATAATTTCCTGATTTTGGGGTCAGTGACCTTTGACCTTCGACCTTGACCTATATTTTGGTATGCGACACCTCGTTTCCCCCTTTTGAATCCACTCATAAAAAATTAGAAATTTTTAATGATTTCCTGATTTTTCCGTCACACTGACCTTTGACCTCTGACCTCGACCTACATTTCGTATGCAACACATCGTTCTCCCCTAGGGCATCCACTCACCAAAAATTAGAACTGTAGATAGAAAACTGTCAATGATAAATGATTTCCTGATTTTAGGCAACAGTGACCTTTGACCCCTGACCTCGACCTCAATTTTGGTACGCGACACATCGTCTCTACCTAGCGTATCCACTCACAAAAAATTGCAAATGTGGATAGAAAACTTTCACAGATATAGACCGGACACAAACACTTCAGTGATTTCCCGTTTTTTAGGCCAGTGACCTTTGACCTCTGACCTCGACCTTCATTTTGGTACGCGACACATCGTCTCCCCGTAGGGTATCCACTCACCAAAAATTAGAACTGTAGATGGAAAACTGTCCCAGGTATAGACCGGACACGGGGGACGGACAGACGGACACACGGACAGACGGACGGAAACCGCCATCACATAATACGTCCGCCTTTTGGCGGGCGTATAAAAAAAATTAAAAATACCCAATTTTAAACATCAGTTGATGCTGTTTCACATCACTTTTTACTGAGCATTTAACAATAAAATATATTTATTTGCAAATATATTTATATATATATATATATATATAAATATATTTTGTGCAGAATTATAGTTCTGGCTTCACTACATGTATAATGTAACAAGGGAGTTTTTCAAACATTTATGTAGCTTTATAAATGAAACTTGATAAAAGACATCAGTCTCTTGGTTTTTAGGAGAGTGATCAGATTCACTCTCCCTCTCCAAAGTTTTTCACCAGGAGAGCTTTTTATAACTCTCCTAAAAAGCGGAAATGCAATGAAGAGTTACACTGGAGGGATTGATCATTCAACCTCACATCACTAACACAAAAACATGGGAGACTAAGAAATGATAGATATTCTCATATATGGTTTAAAAGACAGGATATAAACTTTGATTGAACAACATACATGTAGTGGAAATTTCTCGGTAGGACATTTCAATTATAGAGTAGCAAAAAAAGGCATCAAAATATTCCCCATTTAACACAATGTTAAATCTGCCACGGCAAAATTACTTTTGCTACAGCATTGCTGTGACAAATTGAATATCAAGACTTGCCAAAATTATCGTTGTGCATTAGGGTCTTTTCTTTGATAAGCAGCAGATTCAGTTTTTGCATATGAAAATATAATACATTTATGCTAGAATCTATACAGTGGACCGCTCATTACTGTGCAGAGAATCTTTTTTTTATTAGGGATAAGGCGATTAAAATATGATCGACTTACATGTACTGTACAGTATAATTTTTTTCAACAAGCTCTGCTTTGTAATTCCGTGTTCTCCCGTCAGGTTAAAATATATGGTGAACGTGATGGCTTGATCACTCTAATAAATTCTGCCACCTGATGGTCTGTTTCTGCAGATAGAGAACTCGCCCAGTCACGTTTGACTCAAACTGCTCAACTTTATAATTTCACCTCCCAGTTAATCGAGTTGACGAGAAAGAAATCATACAAATGTACATGAAATTTGTTAGAACTGCTCCACCCTTATAACGCTAGGCCTTCAAAATGTTACAATGCATCTATTTACCTCTGAAGGGTCGACCCCTACATTTGCCTTTCTCTGTCGGTTGTGGACTGGGTTCTGTTTGACAGGTTTGTTAGCTCAGGCTCCCAACTCTCAACAAGATAGTTCTCTCGCACTCCTCAACGCGATATGATATGGTGGGTCGGTAGGCCGGGTTACTGGGTCTGGTTCTCTCACCAGGATGAAGTCGTCTTCAGGTCAGATCATCCGAGTGAACAGCGATACAGACAGTCACACAGGTCTAGGACACAGGCTTGTCTTACCACGACAGCGAGGTCCCCTCAACGTCACACACGGATGAACAGATAGTCGTCCTTAATTGGCTGAAAAACATGAAAGAGTCCGCCAGTAACTTAGTGCCAGTATAATAACCAGTCAGACAGAGAATATACTGGATTTAAGCTCACAATGTAAAAGGATATATCAGAACTGATACATAGGCTTATTGTTATGATATACATCAGCAGTGGGCAGATTCAGTGCAATATGATATGGTACCAGCTTACAATGCCTTCATATGAATGGTACATGTATGTTCTATTCAGACAAAAATTAAATGTTTATACATGTAGAAATATGATCCCAACTGTTGCTACATTTCAAGGCTAAATAGTTGTATGATTTAAAAGTTAAAATCGTATATTTAAAAAATTCCATGGCATTTTTTGAGCATTTTAATGTCTTGCATTTCACGATAATATTTCTGTTTCCAGTAACACTACCTACCCATATATTTTGCAGTCAAAAAAAAAAGTTTGGGTAGACAATTTTTTTTTATTTTTATGTTTTTCAGCAGTACTCCGTGAAATACTATACAAAAAGGTCAAAAATCCACTTAAAAAAATAAATAAAAATTAAAATAAAAAAATTAAAATTCCAGCCTACCTACATGTACCTACCCAAATTTTCTAAAGTTGGTTTACTGGAAACAAAAATATGGATGGCCTCGCAATGTAAAAGATGAGGCTATCAGAACTGATATTTAGAGATTATTGTATACCCATTTCCATATCGGCCCTGGTATCAGCCCGAGACCCCCATATCAGCCAGAGGGCCGAAGGCCCGAGGGCTGATATGGGGGTCGAGGGCTGATGCCAGGGACGATATGGAAATAGGTATATCATAATCTATTTATCACATATTTATAGATGAATGGTAGCATTGTATTGACAAAACAAGTAGACATAGATTTTAGTTTTACATGAAACTGTTTCATCGAAAATTGGACCCTCGGTAACGTTGCAAAAATTTCTTAGTCCCATTTTTATGATACACCAGAGCGAAAAGATTCAAATTCAGGATCAATAATCGAATGAGTATACATACTTCAAAACATTTAATACGTAGCCAGATCCAGCTGAAAAGCAAAAAAGTGCGCTCGATCAGACTGTGGAGTGAATGCGACGAGCTCCTCGAGGGGAAACCACTCCTGTGCGCGATATCAGCACAAGGGCAAATAACCGATATCAGGCACGCATGCGAGGGCAGAAATCCATATCATGATATGGAACGGTGTCATCCCACAGTATCAACGAGGCTAAATGACCAGTATCACAGGCAAATATGTGATAAGTTGGCTTATTTTATGATATACATCAGTAGGAGGATGATATGGTAGAGCTTACAATGCCTTTACATGTACAGTAGCCTATACATGTTTCATTCAGACAAAAATCAAGAATTTATACATGTAGAATTATGATCCCAACTGTTGCCATCTTTCAAGGCTAAATACATGTAGTTGTAAATGTAAAAGTCAATGATATATTTAAAATTCTATGGCATTTTTGAGCATTTTAATATCTTGCATCAACCCCTGGTCAGGCTAGATGGTATTAGTAATTTTATCATGATAACTAATTATAATCATCAATTTATATAGGGTAACCCCATAATAATTCACTCCCTCTATCAAATTCAATCGCCCCCAATTCCGGGAACAAAATTCAAAGTTTTTGTAATAAATTTGATCACCCTCTAAAATTATACAAGTAACATGAAATAATGGAATATCTGCATGATTTCAAACCATTTTGTCAACTTCCTGTTTTAATAAATTTGATCACCCCCTGACTTTATAGTGCAACATTTCACTTCATGTGATTGATTTATTAGAGGGATTACCGTATATTTTTCCAGGAGTATGAAAATGTGAATGATAGGCCATGAGATCAGTTGTATGAAGTTATCTCAATGAACACATTTTTATTTAAAATGAGGCTCCATTTCAAAAGTTTATTTATTGTTTTAGTTCGCAATGTTTTCACTCCATTGATAACGTAAGTGTTTTTTACATCTTAGATTTTATTCGAGAAATTTTGCTGTGAAACAAAAATGGGTAGGTAGGTAGGTAGAAAAATCTTTCTTCTTTTTTTCTTGATTTTATTTTTTTCGTTTTTTATTTGCCACTTTTGGACCTTTTTTATTGGATTTCACAGAATTATGTTCAAAAACCTCAAATAAAACACAATGCCCACCAAAACTTTATTTTTGATCTGCAAAACATATGGGTAGGTAGGGTTACTGGAAACATGAATATTATTCTGGATGACCTAAGTTGACAAAATGGTCCAAAATCATGCAGATAATCTATGATTTCTTTGTTATTTCAATGATTATGGAGAGTGATCTAATTTATTAGAACAGCCAATTGAATATTGTCCCTAAAATTGGGGGTGATTGAATTTTGATATGATTTAATTACATGTATTAGAGGGATTATCATAATAATTCTTGTGTCTGACTTGATTGGAGCCACTCATTTCATGCCCAAACCAAATCATTCAAGTCCCACTGTCCCCAAACAGAAATCAAATTTTACCAACAAATTTGGCATACATCTCCATATGAACTATGTCCCAATGCTTTAGCATAATTTTCTCCCTTCTCTGCTAAAAAATTCCTCAAATTGCCAGTGATAATCATGTTTAAAATCTATTAATAAATTTTGTGCTGTTTTCCATTGGTGTTTCATGTTACTCAGGCTTTCACAGTGTGCCTGACCCGAAGAGAATCACTTTATCACTATTACTTGACGTCACATGTATTTATATTTTTTTAATTATTGAAGATCTTTCTTGACTTGTCCTGCAAAGGGTTGATCATGTTCACTTAATCTCAAAATATACACAGTCAACAGCACCTGAGGCAGGGCTCGAAACAGGAAAAATCACATGACCTGCTATTTTTTCCACTTTTCCACTTCCACTGCAGATCAAATGTAATATCACCTGCTAATAATAATAATATAATATAACAGTCATTTTTCAGGGAAATGAATAATTGTTGTAAATTCTTCACAGACAATGGTGATATCTACTGTATGTTAGATCATCTGACTCTTGTATTTTGCTTTTAGAGGAGACTATCAAACGTGTTCTGTTACAACCTTCAGACAAAGGAACTGCTCCAAGACCTGCTGCTCATCAATTGGATTTAATATGATGAATATATTATAATCAGCATAATTCTGGCCACAAGTCAAACCTTTAATGTTGGGTTTCAGGGGGCTGTTTGATGTAACCATTCTGCGACAGATCTGTTTGTCCATTTCAATAGAGTTGACAGAAATGGAAAGCCTTTGTATCGATATTTATACCAAGTTATTACCGAGTCAAAACCCGGGACTCAACATGAAAGACCTCCAGCAGTAACTTGGTACACAACATCTTACATCAGTAACCATTATCTTGTCTCTGGACAAACCATACCAGATCAAGGAGTGCCCTTCACTTAGTGAAACCAAACACCTATATCACCTATCAAGGGTTGAACTGTCAGTCCTACATGTATGTAATACAATAGACATGATAACAGCACACAAGGAAGTGAGCCCTAAAAAACAAACCACCAGACAACTGGACATATAAAAACAGGACAGATAACATTTTGCCTTAACCAATGAATAAACGATAAACAGAACCATTTACAATTTTAGGTTGACATCCTGGGTCAGTTAACTCCGTAAAGCTATCAAATTATCAGACATGTTTTGGTGCGAATCTGCTCTCAACCCGTCTGATATATAAAATGGTACACATGTATATGGATCTGTCAGCACATTGAATTCGTGCAGTATGCAAATGGAAAATGAGAGTGGTGTGGAAGGGCAAGAATTTTTTCCAGGAATTATTCCGATATCGTTATCTCGGATGATCCTTCAATGTTTTGCGGGATATCGGAGATGAGAGATACGATAGAAATTGAACAGGGCATCAAACATCCATTGGGGAGCCAGACTTTTTTTTGGTCAGTGCATTGACAAACTTTGTGTTTGGGTCGGGAAGAGTGGGTAAAACTGAGACATATCTCAATGAAACGCATTTGACATTCGCAGGAGCCAGGAATATACATTAACATACTGGAACATATGCACATTAATCCGTCATCTTTGAATGCACATGACATTTTGGCATGCGACATTTGTAGTGATTGTCCAGGTGTCATATACTAGTACAGTCAAATTTAACGAAGCATGTCAAAGCATTAGAGAGCACATATGCATGTTACACGATATCATTTAGACCTATTAAAACTATTTAACAAACATGTTTTACAGCCCAGATAAGTATATATTCGTTACAATTTGACAAATTAAATAAATTCCCATCATGATTCTAAAATACCTACAATACCTCCGTAAAATCTTCCATATATATTTCTGTGCATAATGTAGGCCTACATATATGTCAAAACAAGTCATATAATTTTTTGACCAATTATAACAGGTCTTTTTAAGCTTAATTTAGATGTGGAAAAAAAAAAGTTGTGAAAATGTTGTTATGTAATGTTTTGCAGCTCACACGCAATTCAACAAACCACTCGGTGCAGAACGGATAACGGACAAAGGAATTTGAATTTTCGCAATTTCCTGCCAACTCATTTCCTTGTCAGGCCTCAAGTCTTATCTTCTGCTTAAAGGCATGATGTGAATAATACCTACATCATAATGTGGACATCTCTATTAACTTTGATCTTTCGACGTGTTTTTGGACATGTTAAACGCAAATTTACCTAAAACAATTGTATTTACTTGCGAGTTGTTTTACCCCGGCTGTACATGAATTTGTAACCCATGAAGCTTGACTGATGTATGCATATTGTTGACAAAGAAACTGGGTTAGTTTTTTGTTATCCTTCAATGGACAAGCTCATGACTTAAACATGTAATGCATACAGTACTGCTGGCGTGGCTGGTGATTTGAGGGTTTTCAGCTGAAGAATCTAGTGGGGTTATCTCCCATTTTGTACATGTACACATAGACGAACATCAAAATAGATTTCTTTTGCTTTTTTGGGGGGCAAAATTTTGCACAACACATCAGATGAATTATGAAAGACAGTAGTCTTCAAATAGCGAAAATATTTCCCATCAATATGTTCCAAAATTGGGGATATCTAGCAATGTTTCATATACCACAGGTCTTAAGTCAGATGGCTCAATGTGAAAAAGTGGCTTGGTTTAGCGCCCTGTAAACATTTTCTCCTGCATACGTACAACCATTTATATTGTATAAAGAGGATCACTGTGCATCTTTTCTGACCGGTTGTCAGCTTGCAGGTGTGTGCATGAGTTATCGGTGCGGGGATTTCGAATAAATTTGCCAAAAAACTACGTTTCACAAAATCATTCATAACTGTGATGCATGTTCACTCTGACTATCACATTATGCGTCTTTTTATAGCCACTAGGCGTGGTTAAAAGATGTGAACAGTTCAGAGTGTTCTAATGTATCTACTGGATGCAATGTAAGAAAACGTTCAGAAAATGGAGATTTTTCCTGCATGTTTGATTTTTCAAATTTTAGTAAATTTATTACAGTATGTTCTCTAAGCAACCAAACTACCTTATCATGATATCTAAATTTGCGCAAACAAGTGCACTTCCCCTCAAAATAGGAATGATCGGACAATAGGTTCGTGTAACCGAGCAATGACTGAGAATATTACCCCACCCCCCATTTTCAAGAAATTGGCTAAATTTGAGCTTTTTGTGAAAGAGGCAGAACGGGACAAAATATTTGCCATGAATGTGATAGATGGTGATCGCTAATCATTCTAATGTATTAAAACATTAGTGTTCCTCGACATAGAAAAGCTGTTTACCTGACATAAATGTAGCATTATAGGCCAATTTGTATACGATACCCTAGAATGTAGTAAGTATTAAATTCACAACGTCAATTTCTCAATTCAGGTGTCGGAACATGGATCTCACTTAAAGAGATATTTAATACGGTGCATGTTCATTTCAGGATGTCAGCCGCTGTCTGCATTCCGTATCTCAACGGTTGTAACTAACACTGTTGCAAGCCGTCAGTTGAATGATCCATGTGTGAAGAGATGTTCGATTCATATACACACCCACTTTCTCGGGGTGTTCTAACCCATGTGTGAAGAGATGTTCATATACACACCCACTTTCTCGGGGTGTTCTGACCCATGTGTGAAGAGATGTTCATATACACACTCACTTTCTCTGGGTGTTCTGACCCTACACCTGTCTGAGTATAGGGGTTTTTATAACAACACTATATGTACTAACATGTACCTCAGAGCAGTTGTTTCGGATAATTTCAGGAATATATCTTATGTATATCCCAGGCATATCCCTCATCAGAGGCCAAGCCTAATCATGAATATAGTTAACTATTCACGATATATACTCTCATATTCTTGCAGATATAGTTATGCCGGTATTACCCACGGGGTGAAATCTTATATTATTTTAGATTTACACTCTTCTTCTTCGTTACACTTGTCCGTGCTGTACACGTTGTGTAATCATTTATTAATTTCATTCACACATGTCTTGTTTTTCTCTTCCTTGCTGACGGTTCTTCTCAAGTGCCATTGTATTTTAGCAATATACTTAATGGACTGGCACGATCCGGGCATGGTCGTCAGGCGAATCGGATTATGCGTCGAAAACATCTCCCTCAACAATCGGGCCTGATAGCATATTCTTACTATTTCTCAATTCAGGTGTCGGAACATGGATCTCACTTAAAGAGATATTTAATACGGGGCATGTTCATCTCAGGATGTCAGCCGCTGTCTGCATTCCGTCTCTCAATAGTAGTAGTCTGTGGAAACATCAACACCGTCGCAAGCCGTCAGCTGAATGATGAAACTCCAGGTCGAAGGACCCAGTCGCT
>JAVTVY010042740.1:0-17974 GCA_036873755.1 Hanleya hanleyi | reverse complement strand
GCGGCGGAAGCGAGGGGGGAGGGCAGGGGGGCTTCAACCCCCCAGTTTGGAGAGGGCGGGGGCTCAGCCCCCCCCCCCTAGTTTCAACAAAAGCTGGGTGAATTTTTCATGATTTTGGTCCTAATGTGACCAGATATAGAGGCCGCTTTTTCTCCCGCGGCGCTTCGCGCTGCCCTGCAGGCTACGTTTTCACGGAGCGGCGACTTTGCACTGGAGCACGTTGCTGTATGGTTTAAAGTGCTCTGATTTGCTCATTCTTCTGTTCCGTTCGCAATGACCAATAACTGTTTTAGATGTTAATTTACATAGAAATCGCATTAGCTGTATTGGACGATTAGCTGATCATCAAATTTAGAAATCAAAATTGCGTTCATATTATTTCTGTTTTGTGTTTACACACCCTACTGAATCGACAAGTATGATTGTAGGTGAATGCACCAGTCCATTTGTCATGCGACCATGAACTGTAGATTGGATCACTTCAAATTGAAGCCGGATAACAGCTGCAATGTTATAATGAGGCAACATATGATTGTATACATGGTATATCAGATATGTCGACAGTCCATGGTAGCTACCATTTGTCTTGGCAACAGTCCATTTGGCGAATCATTGGCCAAGGTTACACGGTTCACGTCAGTTCGGACTGACCGTATTTTGACCTACCATGGACTGTCGATCGATCCGATGATGATACCATGGACTGTCGTAATATCAGACAGACTGAGAATAAACTATTAATGGTTCATATTCCTCTTAAACACACACAAGTGAGAGAAATCGAAAGATGAATGAGTCAGTGATACATGCATCCTCGCTAAAACCAGGGGTATCTCTATCTCTATGATAGATATAACCATTGGTCCGCTTGGGCAATGTATCGCGATCAATGACAAACAGCGGCATCCTGTACATATTGACCAATCAGATCACTTAAGCACCGCGACCATGGCGACCGTGACAACAGATCGAAAACACCATAGTAGATAGCTTGTGCGATACCCAGTGCAGAAGAACATGCACCTTTTCAACAACCATGAACATTAATAAATATAGGGAAACATAGTTTAAAACAAAATCTATTTGAAGAGAAAATAAACTCATTCATCTCCATTCATCTACCATCAAACATCCAACAAGCCAGGCAAATGTAGAAAACACCGAAGCTTTAAAGGCGGTCAGTGTATCCGACCTCATCTTCCCACTGAAGGACTTGAATTGGGTTGAAACGCACGGATTTCTATAAAATTTCACTGGTCTATCCATTAATATTTTATTGTTATGCGTGCTTGGATTAAATATTTTACATTCGATAACAGCGAATAGTTTAGCAGCGAAAGTGAAACCCAAACGTATTTTACCGCCGGCGCAGATTTTCTAGGTCACGTAACTGGAGTGTGTGGGCGGAACGCGGTTTGCTATGCAAGTTGGTCAAGGGTTCGCCTTTGGCTCACAAATAGAAACCGCGACGTGGTGAAGATGTGATACATGAGGCAGGTAGTAAGTTCGCAAGTGTTCATTTGCGCTCATTTGCTCACACTAGTAGTATACAGCGAGGGTAAGTCCTCGCATTGACCTTTGATCTCTGTGGAGGTCACGTGGAGGTGGAGAGGTCAAAGGTCAATGAGTGCACTTGAGCTGAAATGTATCCTTTCATCCCGTCTCTGATCTTGGATCATGTTTAGACATGTTAGGGGATTCCTCCGCGGCAGTGCGGTTTGGCGGTGATGCGGTTGTGGGGAGTAGAAAGTAGTCCCAAATACGTGAGTTTTCGTGAGAATGTCCGGCAATCTCCAGAGTCCCCTAGTAGACCGATTGGGTCGAGTGAGGTGTCAAAGTGAAGCGCTCTTCTAAGGCCATCATGGGTGGCTGTATGTAAAATTAGGCTTTGTCCCGAAAATATAGAAAGCGGAACACGGACTTTATCCCTAAACTAGGAGAAAACTCCTATCAGCCCTATCCAAAAGCGCTAATATCGGTCCCGGGCTTATCGGGGTTTGCCTATCAAACCATGGGTGGGTGCATGTAAAATCACGACTTTTTCCCCGAAAATATAAAAAACGGAACACGGACTTTACCCTACAATAGGGGAAAACCCCTATCAGCCCTATCCCAAAGGGCTAATATCGGTCCCGGGATTATCGGGGTCCGCCTATCAAGTTATGGGTGGGTGCATGTAAAATGAGGATTTGTCCCCGAAAATATAAAAAGCGGAACACGGACTTTACCCCTACAATAGGGGAAAACTCCTATCAACCCTATCCCAAAGAGCTAATATCGGTCCCTGGCTTATCGGGGCCTGCTGAGAGAGGTAGGGTGGGGGAGTGGGTGTATGTAAATTTAGGATTTGTCTCGAAAATATAAAAAGCGGAACACAATAGGGGAAAACCCCTATCAACCCTATCCCAAAGGGCTAATATCGGTACCCCGGGCTTATCGGGGTGTGGGTGCATGGGTGGGTGCATGTAAAATGAGGATTTGTCCCCGAAAATATAGAAAGCGGAACACCGACTAACACTTTACCCCTACAATAGGGGAAAACTCCTATTAACCCTATCCAAAAGGGTTAATATCGGTCCCCTGGCTTATCGGGGCCTGCTGAGAGAGGCAGGGTGGGTGCATATAAAATGAGGATTTGTCCCCGAAAATATAAAAAACGGAAGACGGACTTTAGCTCTACAACAGGGGCCTGCATTATACAATATACGGGAAAATGCCTATAGGGGGTATGGGGGGTTGTCATTTTTTATATTTTACTATGGGTTGTTTGGTTTTGTTTTTCACGTCTCGCCATGACAAACACGATGGGAAGGGTCCCGGAGCTAAGCGGTGAATTTTTTTGAAAAGTACCGGGTAGGTCTGTATATAGGCTCATACTGGCTATGGGGGTATAGGTCCATACTGGGAAATTCACACGTGCTCATTGTGATATGGGTTGTTTGGTCTTGTTTTTCTCGTCTCACCATGTAGAACACGATGGGTAGTGTCCCGAAGTTAAGCGGTGCAATTTTTTTAAAAGACCGGGTAGGTCTGTATATAGGCCCATACTGGCTATGGGGGTATAGGACCATACTGAGAAATTCACACATGTTCATTGCGATATGGGTTGTTTGGTCTTGTTTTTCACGTCTCGCCATGTAGAACACGATGGGAGGGGTATCGAAGGTAAGCGGTAAATTTTTCGAAAAGTACCGGCTAGGTCTGTATATAGGCCCATATAGGCCCATACTGGCATAGGGGGATAGGTCCATACTGGGTGGACGGTTTGGGGTCTAGGTGAGCCCTTAGTGGTCCCATGGTGTCGTATGAGGTCTTATTTTGAAGCTCTCGTGGAGGAGCACCCGACTGGACTAAGGTATCGTCCGTTTTCAATATTGTGCGCATGCGCAGTCTGGCCGTAGTATAGAAAGCAGGCATTTTGGGGGGTGCGTGGAGGTGTGTTTGGGGTAGAGATGGACCACTTTTGGCTCGAATGTGTCGTGTGGGGTGTCATTTTGTAGCTCTCGGGGTGTAGACTCCGATTTCAGGAATGTACACGTCATCTGTGACGTCATCGGTGACGTCATCAGTACGAGTAGTAGCGAAAGTGGGCATTTTTGGAAAGTGAAGAAAGGTATTTGGTGTAGAGATGGACCATCCTTGGTCCGAATGCGTCCTGTGGGGTGTCATCTTGTAGCCTTCGGGGCGGAGACCCCGATTTGAGGGATGCCCACAGCATCTGTACGTCACTGGTGACGTCATCAGTACGAGTAGTAGCGAAAGTGGGCATTTTTGGGCAGTGAAGGAGGGTACTTGGTGTAGAGATGGACCATCCATATCTGTCATGCATTGTACCATATTTTTGCTGTATTATACCAAATCTGTGCTGTATTATACCACATCTGTCCTGAATTATATCATATCTGTGCTGTATTATACCATATCTGTCCTGTGTTAAACAATATCTGTCCTGTATTATACCAAATCTGTCCAGTATTGTACCACTTTTGTCCTTTATTTGTCCTGTATTATACCAAATCTGTCCTGTATTATACAGTATCTGATGGATGTAAAACCACAGTACCCGGATGGAAGACGGAGGAACGACGGGAAAAACCCACTGGGAAACCCGGATGTTAACAAGGTCCCGGATGTAAAATCCACTGCCCACACATATACACACACATACACACACACGCGCGCGCAAGGCGGCTCAGTCGTACACCAGTACATCTCAGTCCTCGACTTGGGGTAGTTGAACTGAATGTGCTAAAAATAGATCGCCAGCTAGCGTGCTATAAAAGGGAAGCGGCCTGGCCGTTTCATCAGACACTCTGTCAACCACCAATATGTTCACTTGTACTACGTTCTCGAAATCATTCACTCGTCTGCACGACTTGCGCCGCCATGAGGCTACCAAGCACGAAGGAACCGCCCGGTATAGCTGTACGACATGTATACTATCGTTTCAGCGCCCGGATCATTTACAGCGCCACGAACGTTCAATTCATGGGCCACCCAAGCGTCCATGCGAAGAATGTGGTCGGCTTTTCAAACTGACCAGTCAGTTGCTGCGACACCAACGCACACGACACCCCGTTACGCAGCCACGTTTGCAGGTAGAGGAGACCGTAGGCACTAGTATCGAGACAGCGGGAACTCCCACCCATCGCACGAGGGCCGATGATGATGATGTCGCCCTAGTTCAACAGTCAAATTCCGACTACAAGACCTTGGGTCAGATTTTGTACGACGTGGAGGGAAAAGTACACTTCGTGGACGAACCCATAAATGTTCCTAGCGATCTGTTACACGAAGACCATCCAGTGTGTGACATCTATCGGCGCCATTGGCCCATGATCCGGCATTGTTTCTACCGTCATCACCCTATTCAAGATATCTACAATTTCCGACTGACCGACCTCGCCCGTCTACGCAGCTACGTGGAAGCCATCTTCAACGATCAAACTACGGCCTTCAAGTTGAATCTGGCGTTTGGTTATGTGCTGCAGCATAAGGACACAGACCAAGCCCGATACTTTTACCCGAGCAGTAACATCCGGGTATTTGACCAACCGTTTACCATCATTAACCGGGCGTCGCTAGAGACGATGCTGGAGAAACTGGACACCGTGGATCCCTTGGAATGGGCTCAACAACAATGCCCCAACACACAATGGGTCGTAGAGAGGATGACCAATGTCACGTTTTTCCTTACCAAGCTGACCGACCACCTCCAGCGGCTGAATGCCTCACCCATGCACTGATGAATAACATAACATGTCGTACATACTCTATATGTCTACATGCTGATCGTTGACGGCGTCAACGCCAGGTGGTGGTGGTGGTGGTGGTGTGAGGATAATAAAACGTGTATTACTCAATGTGCCTGTTGTTGTTGATGTCTCTTGGTTGTGTTTATATTGAATGGATCTGCGCATATTGATGCGATGAGAGGAAGTTTTTGGAGAGAACGTAA
The DNA here is from genome assembly GCA_036873755.1 of Hanleya hanleyi. Taxonomy (NCBI): domain Eukaryota; kingdom Metazoa; phylum Mollusca; class Polyplacophora; order Lepidopleurida; family Hanleyidae; genus Hanleya; species Hanleya hanleyi. The sequence goes on along the minus strand of JAVTVY010042740.1, from coordinate 12,516 downwards.
TTCTATATTGTGCACGGATGGATACAAACACAAACACACACACACACACGCACGCAATGCGGCTCATGAAAAACCCGGATGTAAGCTGAGGACCCGGATGTAAAACCCCAGTACCCGGATGGAAGACGGAGGAACACAAGAAACCCCCACTTGGAAACCCGGATGTTGACAAGATCCCGGATGTAAAATCCAATGCCCACACACACATACACAAGCGCGCAATGCGGCTCAGTCGTACACCAGTACATCTCGGTCCTCGACTTGGGGGTAGTTGAACTGAGTGTGCTAAAAATAGATCACCAGCTAGCGTGCTATAAAAGGAAATCGGCCTGGCCGTTTCATCAGACACTCTGTCAACCACCAAGATGTTCACTTGCACAACTTGCCAGAAGCAGTTTACTCGTCTAGACAATTTACGTCGCCACGAGACCGCCGCCCACAACGGCGGACGGTATACTTGTATAACCTGCGCACGGTCATTTAATCGGGAAGATGCTTACTGCGCCATGAACGTTCAATTCATGGGCCACCCAAGCGTCCATGCGAGGATTGTGGTCGGCTTTTCAAACTGACCAGTCAGTTGCTGCGACACCAACGTTTGATTCATGCTCCGGTACCATGGCATCCCACTGAAGGGGAGCCGCAGAAGGTCAGACCCAGTGAAGATAAGCCCGGAGAGGCGAACGCCACTGGTGATGCGATGACGGAAAGCCCGCCTATACCCACAGTTCAGAAGAGCCTGGATATCCAACCGGATCATAGCGTCACGGTGTCGAGTCATACGCCTGACAACATCGAACATTTTCTGGACGAGCCCATAAATGTTCCTAGCGATCTCTCACAGGACAACCATCCAGTGAGTGACATCTGTCGGCGCCATTGGTTCATGATACGGCACTGTTTCAACCGTCATCGCCCTATTCAAGATATCTACAATTTCCGACTGACCGACCTGGCCCGTCTACGTAGATACGTGGAAGCCATCTTCAACGACCAAACTACGGCCTTCAAATTGAATGTCGCTTTCGGGTACATCTTACGCCACAAAGAGACGGACCAGTTACGGTATTATTATCCCAGCAATAATATCTATGTGTTTGATCAGCCGTTCACTATTACCAATCGTGCGTCACTGGAGACGATACTGGAGAAACTGGACACCGTGGATTCCTTGGAATGGCCCAACAACAACGCCCCAACACCAAGTGGACAGTGAAGAGGGTCGCCAATGTTACGTCCTTGGTAAAACTGATCAACCCCCTCGGCTGAATGCGCCACCCGGGCACTGATGAATACCATAACATGCCGTACATACTCTATATGTCTACATGCTGATCGTTGACTTGAGCTCAGTAAACACTTGTACCTAATGTGACGGTGCGTTAAATAATAAAACATGGTGTTTGATATGTCAATTTGTTTTGCTGTGAACATGCAAACATGCCCAGGGCGGCTCCCCCAGCCTGTGTATGATGTAACATTGGGGATAATAAACTGTATGAACATTGCTGAACTTGTTGTTATTCACGACAACCGCTATCCGATTGTATAATACAGAACATATAATGTATAATACAGGACATATAGGGTACAATACAGGACACATATCGTATAATACAGCACAGATTTGGTATAATACAGGACAGATACTGTATAATACAGGCCAAATATGGTACAATACAGGACAGATTTGCTATAATACAGGACAGATATTGTACAACACGGGACAGATATTGCATAATACAGATATGGTATAATTCAGGACAGATATGGTATAATACAGCACAGATATGGTATAATAGAGGGCAAATATTGTATAATACAGCACAGATTTGGTATAATACATGACATATATGGTATAACACTGGACAGATATGGTATAATACAGCACAGATTTGGTATAATACAGCACAGATACTGTATAATACAGCACAGATTGCATAATACAGATATGGTATAATTCAGGACAGATATGGTATAATACAGCACAGATATGGTATAATAGAGGGCAAATATTGTATAATACAGCACAGATTTGGTATAATACATGACATATATGGTACAACACTGGACAGATATGGTATAATACAGCACAGATTTGGTATAATACAGCACAGATACTGTACAGCACAGATTCGGTATAATACAGAACATATATGGTATAATAGAGAACAAATATGTTACAATACAGGACAGATTTGGTATAATACAGGACAGATATTGTATAACACAGGACCGATATGGTACGATACAGCACAGATATGGTATAATTCAGGACAGATATGGTATAATACAGCACAAATTTGGTATAATGCAGGACAGATATGGTATAATACAGCAAAGATATGGTATAATGCATAACAGATATGGTATAATAGAGGACAAATAATGTATAATACAGGACAGATATGGTATAATACAGGACATATATGGTACAATACGGGACAGATACTGTATAATACAGCATAGATTTGGTATAATACAGAACATATATTGTATAATACAGGACAGATTTGGTATAATACCGGACAAATATTGTTTGGCACAGGACAGATATGGTATAATACAGCACGGATATGGTATAATTCAGGACAGATGTGGTATAATACAGCACAGATTTGGTATAATGCAGGACAGATATGGTATAATACAGCAAAACTACGGTACAATGCATGACAGATATGGATGATCCATCTCTACACCAAGTACCCTCCTTCACTGCCCCAAAATGCCCACTTTCGCTACTACTCGTACCGATGACGTCACCAGTGACGTACAGATGCTGTGGACATCCCTCAAATCGGGGTCTACACCCCGAGAGCTACAAAATGACACCCCACACGACACATTCGAACCAAAAGTGGTCCATCTCTACCCCAAACACACCTCCACACACCCCCCAAAATGCCTGCTTTCTATACTACGGCCAGACTGCGCATGCGCACAATATTGAAAACGGACGATACCTTAGTCCAGTCGGGTGCTCCTCCACGAGAGCTTCAAAATAAGACCTCATACGACACCATGGGACCACTAAGGGCTCACCTAGACCCCAAACCGTCCACCCAGTATGGACCTATCCCCCTAAGCCAGTATGGGCCTATATGGGCCTATATACAGACCTAGCCGGTACTTTTCGAAAATTTACCGCTTACCTTCGATACCCCTCCCATCGTGTTCTACATGGTGAGACGTGAAAAACAAGACCAAACAACCCATATCGCAATGAACATGTGTGAATTTCTCAGTATGGGCCTATATACAGACCTACCCGGGTCTTTTAAAAAAATTGCACCGCTTAACTTCGGGACACTACCCATCGTGTTCTACATGGTGAGACGAGAAAAACAAGACCAAACAACCCATATCACAAATAAAAGAACATGTGTGAATTTCCCAGTATGGACCTATACCCCCATAGCCAGTATGAGCCTATATACAGACCTACCCGGTACTTTTCAAAAAATTTCACCGCTTAGCTCCGGGACCCTTCCCATCGTGTTTTTTGACGGCGAGACGTGAAAAACAAAACCAAACAACCCATAATAAAATATAAAAAATGACAACCCCCCCATACCCCATATAGGCATTTTCCCGTATATTGTATAATGCAGGCCCTTATTGTAGAGGTAAAATCCGTCTTCCGTTTTTTATATTTTCGGGGACAAATCCTCATTTTATGTGCACCCACCCTGCCTCTCTCAGCAGGCCCCGATAAGCCAGGGGACCGATATTAGCCCTTTTGGATAGGGTTAATAGGAGTTTTCCCCTATTGTAGGGGTAAAGTCGGTGTTCCGCTTTTTATATTTTCGGGGACAAATCCTCATTTTACATGCACCCACCCATGCACCCACACCCCGATAAGCCCGGGGTACCGATATTAGCCCTTTGGGATAGGGTTGATAGGGGTTTCCCCTATTGTAGGGTAAAGTCCGTGTTCCGCTTTTTATATTTTCGGGACAAATCCTAAATTTGCATACACCCACTCCCCCACCCTACCTCTTTCAGCAGGCCCCGATAAGCCAGGGACCGATATTAGCTCTTTGGGATAGGGTTGATAGGAGTTTTCCCTATTGCACGGGTAAAGTCCGTGTTCCGCTTTTTATATTTTCGGGGACAAATCCTCATTTTACATGCACCCACCCATAACTTGATAGGCAGACCCCGATAAGCCCGGGACCGATATTATCTCTTTGGGATAGGGCTGATAGGGGGTTTCCCCTATTGTAGGGTAAAGTCCGTGTTCCGTTTTTTATATTTTCGGGAAAAAAATCGTGATTTTACATGCACCCACCCATGGTTTGATAGGCAGACCCCGATAAGCCCGGGTCCGATATTAGCCGTTTTGGATAGGACTGATAGGAGTTTTCTCCTAGTTTAGGGATAAAGTCCGTGTTCCGCTTTTTATATTTTCGGGAGAAAGCCTAATTTTACATACAGCCACCCATGATGGCCTTAGAGGAGCGCTTCACTTTGACACCTCACTCGACCCAATCGGTCTACTAGGGGACTCTGGAGATTGCCGGACATTCTCACGAAAACCCACGTATTTGGGACTACTTTCTGTCCGCGGAAGCTTCTCCCCACAACCTCATCACCGCCAAACCGCACCGCCGCGGAGGAATCCCCTAACATGTCTAAGCATGATCCAAGATCAGAGACGGGATGAAAGGATACATGTCAGCTCAAGTGCACTCATTGGCCTTTGACCTCTCCACCTCCACGTGACCTCCACAGAGCTCAAAGGTCAATGCGAGGACTTATCCTCGCTGTATACTACTCACACTATAATTCGATGCTAATACCTACCATGGACTGTCCACCAACACCTAAAAACACCTCTCGCCGCAAAAATGTTTAAAATTTTTGTTAACTTGAAATAGTAATAACCCTACATTTGGTGACAATATAGTACGATATCTCTCCATCAAAAATGACTGGACACCAGTAACCATACCTGTCATCGATATGCTGAAAATCGTTCATTTTCGGCTGTGGTCACTGTCGTCTGGTCAGACACACGCCCACGCTTGATAACGAAAGCACCGAAAAACCTACCATTGACTGTGATTTGACACGTGACCGGCGGTGTTTACCTACAATCATACTTGTCGATTCAGTTGGGTGTTACATATTTCTCTTCAAACGCGTTAGCCCCGTCCTAGAGGAGTTACGGAAGTTGGGAAAGAATACGACTTTCAGAAAAAAACGACCAAACGTCGTTGTTTGTTTGCAAGCAAAAAAATCAACAAATCAGTTTTTCTTATAAATAACCAAAAGCATAAAAAAAAACAATATATGCAGTTCATTACACAGGCATGGTGGAACAGGGGGGAGGGGGGGGGGACGTCCAAATATTTTCAGCAAATTCAACAATCTAAAACTTAGTTTCATATTATTTCTTTTTGTGTTCACACTTTTCCCTCCAAACGTGTCAGCGCTCTCCAACCCTCTGCTGAAATGTTAATTTCTTCGAGATCACTGCGTATAGTTCGAATTTTGGAAAGGAAAATACTCTTTTTACATACAAAAGTTATCAACTCAATTTTTCTTTCAAATGATGAGAAAAATCACAAAAACAATCTCAAAATGCAGTTGATTATATAGTGATGATATGTCGTTTTATATGCCGGAAATCGGCCAGAATGCGTCTACAACCATCTCGGAGCGCGGAGCTTTCACTGCCTAGGCGGCCCCTGGACCCTCGCCTAAAGTGCTATGATAGTCGAGCCCCCCCCCCCCACTAGTTTTTGGGAGCTTCCGCCGCCGCTGCAGTATTCACTGTACTAAGAAAACATGGAAGGGACATGGAAAAAGAATTGTTCGAAATTATCTCTGACCCCGAAATAATTATCACGGATCCCGAGATAATCGTCCAATGAGAAAGCAGAATTATTTCGGACCCGGAGGTAATCGACCAATGAAATCTCCGTATTAGTGGGTGCCATTTTCTTTTCCAATTGAAAAGAACAGCTATATATCAACGACATGCATACTAATATTCTACACAAGAAATAGGAGTTGATTCAAGGAATGCCAGTAGCAGTAAAAGAGTATCTGGGCACCTATTCAGGAGCAGATAACTCTGGTTTGGGGGAGCCGCGGGGAGTTGTCTCCCCTGATTCTGTCACTTCCGGGCAAAGGTTACTTCCGGGTCAAAGGTCAAATCTGAGTCAAAGGTCATTTCTGGGTCGAACATCACTTCCGATGGTGATGCGGTCACTTCCGGTTCAAGTAAATTCCCAGTCCCGTCAATGTTTGATGTCGACTTCGTCTGAATCTTCGGCAATGGCCGGTCATCTCCAGAAATGTCCGTGAATCGCCCAGGTGCATGATACACGATGAGGTGGTCGATCAGTTTAGGCACGTAAAACGTGGCAGCATGAATACATTGGGAGATACACTCCTTTATAGTATTACACGGGGATAAAAGGAACTGATGTAATACACGACTTGCCGGTCGTCTGAAAGTGGCAAAAATGAAGAGTTATTGCCCCTTTCTCAGGAGCAAGATTCGGATACAGCAATGCCTTCAACACGGGCTTCGGGAAAATCACCGTCATAAGTTTGTTTAGAGACAGTGACCTGAAATATCACTGAACTGTTCTAGAGTGAAAGAAGGCTGAAGAAATCATATAAAAATCCTTTGAAATAACTTTTTTTCGGCAATTTTCAGTCCGTGCCTATACTTACAGCATGCGTGAGGCAAAAGTTTACTCGTGGCTCGCATTGCGCTATGGGAAGGAACATGGTGATATTTGCTATTTTTAGACGACCGGCAAGGTGTGTATTATCTATAAATAGAACAGAGTTATCCACAGAGATTCTCCGTACAATGTCCCGGCGGAGCATGACGTCATCGGGAAACAGCAACATGTTTTAGTCCCTGGTGTGAATGCATGGTACATACACGACACGTTACTATTATATAATAGTATGGTACAATCGCTCACAAGAGGTAAATGCATCCGTGTAGGTAGGTTTTCGTAACATCGTAACAACAAAAATTGGCGTCCTGAGGCGAATAACCCGTATGAGGACGTTTCGATCGTAGCGTCATCTGTACATAGGAAGGGGCAGATAACTCTTGCTGTGCCGATTTTGGCCGCTATCCCAATTCTGGTTATCTCCCCTGATTCGAATATTTCTGAATAGGTAAGAATTTAGCCTTTTAGTTACTTCAATGTTAAAATTTCCAGGAATGCCCGGTAATGTTACGTCCGGGTGAAAGGTCACGCCCCTTGATTAATAGGGATGCCCTTCTGTTACTTCAATGTTAATTGACATCTCCAGGAATGCATGTTTGGGGTACGAGTATTGGGGTGGTCATTTTTTGTGGATTTTACTATGGGGTGTGGCACCTTGTTTTCTGTCTCAGTTCATATATTAATGTATTCATCCAATGTCCCAGTTTATATGGATGTGTGCGTCCAGTGTCTTAGTTCATATGGATGTATACATCCAGTGTCCCAGTTCATATGGATGTATTCGTTCAGTGTCCCAGTTCATATATAGATGTATTCGTCCAGTGTGCCAGTTTATATTGAAGTATACATCCAGTGTCCCAGTTTATATATGGATGTATTCATCCAGTGTCCCAGTTCATATATGGATACATCCAGTGTCCCAGTTCATATATGGATGTATTCGTCCAGTGTCCCAGTTCATATATGAATGTATTCGTCCAGTGTCCCAGTTCATATGGATGTATAGATCCAGTGTCCCAGTTTATATATGGATTTATTCATCCAGTGTCCAAGTTCATATATGGATGTATACATCCAGTGTCCCAGTTCATATGGATGTATACATCCAGTGACCCAGTTCATATGGATGTATTCATTGAGTATCCCAGTTCATATGTGGATGTATTCGTCCAGTGTCCCAGTTCATATATGGATGTATTCGTCCAGTGTCCCAGTTCATATGGATGTATAGATCCAGTGACCCAATTCATATGGATGTATTCATTCAGTGTCCCAGTTCATATGTGGATGTATTCGTCCAGTGTCTCAGTTCATATATGGATGTATTCGTCCAGTGTCCCAGTTCATATATGGATGTATTCGTCCAGTGTCCCAGTTCATATATGGATGTATTCGTCCAGTGACCCAGTTCATATGGATGTATTCGTCCAGTGTCCCAGTTCATATATGGATGTATTCGTCCAGTGTCCCAGTTCATATATGGATGTATTCATTCAGTGTCCCAGTTCATATATGGATGTATTCGTCCAGTGTCCCAGTTCATATATGGATGTATTCGTCCAGTGTCCCAGTTCATATATGGATGTATTCATTCAGTGTCCCAGTTCATATATGGATGTATACATCCATTGTCCCAGTTCATATATGGATGTATTCGTCCAGTGTCCCAGTTCAGATGGATGTATAGATCCAGTGTCCCAGTTTATATATGGATTTATTCATCCAGTGTCCCAGTTCATATGGATGTATAGATCCAGTGTCCCAGTTCATATATGAATGTATTCGTCCAGTGTCCCAGTTCATATGGATGTATAGATCCAGTGTCCCAGTTTATATATGGATTTATTCATCCAGTGTCCCAGTTCATATGGATGTATAGATCCATTGTCCCAGTTCATATATGGATTTATTCATCCAGTGTCCCAGTTCATATGGATGTATAGATCCATTGTCCCAGTTCATATACGAATGTATTCGTCCAGTGTCGCAGTTCATATACGAATGTATTCGTCCAGTGTCGCAGTTCATATATGGATGTATTCGTCCAGTGTCCCAGTTCATATATGGATGTATTCGTCCAGTGTCCCAGTTCATATATGGATGTATTCGTCCAGTGTCCCAGTTCATATATGGATGTATTCGTCCAGTGTCGCAGTTCATATATGGATGTATTCGTCCAGTGTCGCAGTTCATATATGGATGTATTCGTCCAGTGTCCCAGTTCATATACGAATGTATTCGTCCAGTGTCGCAGTTCATATATGGATGTATTCGTCCAGTGTCGCAGTTCATATATGGATGTATTCGTCCAGTGTTCCAGTTCATATATGGATGTATTCAACCAGTGACCCAGTTCATATGGATGTATTCGTCCAGTGTCCCAGTTCATATAGATGTACAGGTCCAGTGTCCCAGTTTATATGTGGATGTATTCATCCAGTGTCCCAGTTCATATATGGATGTATACATCCATTGTCCCAGTTCATATGGATGTATACATCCAGTGTCGCAGTTCATACATGGATGTATTCGTCCAGTGTCCCAGTCCATATATGGATGTATTCGTCCAGTGTTCCAGTTCATATATGGATGTATTCGTCCAGTGTCCCAGTTCATATAGATGTACAGATCCAGTGTCCCAGTTTATATGTAGATGTATACATCCAGTGTCCCAGTTCATATATGGATGTATACATCCATTGTCCCAGTTCATATATGAATGTATTCGTCCAGTGTCCCAGTTCATATGGATGTATAGATCCAGTGTCCCAGTTTATATATGGATTTATTCATCCAGTGTCCAAGTTCATATATGGATGTATACATCCAGTGTCTCAGTTCATATATGGATGTATATATCCAGTGTCCCAGTTCATATATGAATGTATTCGTCCAGTGTCGCAGTTCATATGGATGTATACATCCAGTGTCGCAGTTCATACATGGATGTATTTGTCCAGTGTCCCAGTCCATATATGGATGTATTCGTCCAGTGTTCCAGTTCATATATGGATGTATTCAACCAGTGACCCAGTTCATATGGATGTATACATCCAGTGTCCCAGTTCATATATGGACGTATTCGTCCAGTGTCCCAGTTCATAAGGATGTATTCGTCCAGTGACCCAGTTCATATGATCCGATGTATACATCCAATGTCCCAGTTCATAAATGGATGTATTCATCCAGTGTCCCAGTTCATAAATGGATGTATTCATCCCGTGTCCCAGTTCATAAATGGATGTATTTATCAGTGTCCCAGTTCATATATGGGTATATTCGTGCAGTGTCCCAGTTCATATATGAATGTATTCGTTCAGTGTCCCAGTTCACATACGGATGTACACATTCGGTGTCAGTTCAAATATGAATGTATTCGTCCAGTGTCCCAGATCATATATGAATGTATTAGTCAAGTGTCCCAGTTCATATATGAATATATTCGTCCAGTGTCCCAGTTCATATATGGATGCATTTGTTATTTTTAGATGGCAGCCTTAGAACTCCTCAGAGAAAAGTGGAGTCACTGGTTCGATATATTGGACATAAACAAGGATGGGGTCCTGACATCGGCAGATTGGAACAAAGGCGCAGAAGCCCTTATTATTGAAAACGGACTGAAGGGAGACGACGCAGAGAGAACCCGCGCCAACTTCGTAAAGCTAGGTGAGACACTTTTAGGGGGAGGAGAGCTAAAGGGTCAAATTGCTGTCACAAAAGAAGAATTTGTTACAAATCTGAGCCATTTCTACGAAAAGAACCCGGAATCAGTCTTTAAGGTCGTGAATGGAGCCATGAGTATTTTTGCAGAGATGGCCGACGTGAACAAGGACGGCTATATCAACATGAGCGAGTGTGTAAGCCTATCCACGGCATTTGGAGTTCCAGAGAATATAGGAATTGCATTATTCCACCAACTGTGCGGCGTGAACAGAGATTTGGTTCCGACAAGAGATGCGGTAGATTATTGGACAGACGTCTGGATGGGAGAAGATCGAGCTAAATGGGAGGAAAGCTTGAAGTCCTTTCATTAATTAACGAATAAATATTAATTTCCAGATAGAAAGCGAATACCGGAAATGATCAGGTGTAACTCAACTCTACGATACCAGTCACACGAGCAATCTACACATAATATAGGCAATATTGCGAAGTAACATAATATGATTTCACTGCGCCGGGAGAACTTGCTTTGTCATTCTTTCTGAAGCAAAATTGACAAAAGAGGTGAGGTGTTGCTATTAGCTAGTACACAGGACCGCGTCTCAAATCAATAAAACCAAGCTAATTAATCGACGTTGTTCTCAATAAAACAATGCTTGTTAATCAAAGTTGTTGTTGTTTTTTTTACCGTACCATTAGCTACCATGTGAATTTCTTTTTATTAGATTATTTTAAGGAAAGTAAATTTTTGTTTTAGAAAAAAAGAAAAGAAAGTTATTTGCCATTTACTCGAGTAAATTTCGAGGAAGGGGTGAATATATAGCAATTTAAGAGGAAAACAGATAAACCCGAAAACATTAATTTTCGTTCAGAATAATAGGTATATTGGCGATGTCTCGGTAAAACCAGAAGTTCATTACTACCACAGTAATGGACATTACTACTATATTCAAATACATATTTAGACACGAAGGAACAAAACGCCGTTTAAGCTGGTGATGTGCGGTGGCATTATATCTCTGGAAAATCTGCTGGAAAATCTTGTTGGTCCAAGGGGTCCTTCGTGTCTTTTGTGTTTGACGGACTCGATTCAATTTCATGCCATAACTGTAATTATAACTCAATCAAGCTAAAATTTTCACACATTGTGAACATATATTTTCTTTTGCCGTTGGGACATATTTTTCTTCGATTTCAACCTCACCACATTTTGGCCAACATCCCGCCTTATCATACCATGTCTTTCAGACATATATTCAGTTTTCTTCTGTGAAAATATCAACTTTGCAAAAATATCAACTGTTTTTCACATCAATTTTTGGCGGAAATTCAATCCTTGCATTTATCAAGGAGATACTCTTCTTCAGTTCGTATCTGTTGATCTTTCAATGCTCTAAACGCGAAGATGGAAGCATCGATAATCATGAAAAATACCGGGTATGTCAGTAGTATACATAGAGTAAAACGGAAGGATAGCGCGTCACTGCGCATGCGCGAAGTGAATTTTTGGGTTGCCATAGGGGGGGTTCGCATACGTGAGTTAATTTTTTTTAATGTGAGTGGGTGGGTTTAAAATGGCGGACGTTTGACGTCCGCCATTTTGAACCCACCCACTCACTTGGGTGCACTGATTGACCTGGGATGTGAGTGGGTGGGTTTAAAATGGCGGCTGAGGGTGTTGTGTGTGTAAAATAAGGGTCCGCCATTTTGAACCCACCCACTCACCAGGGTGATTGAGTGCTATGTGAGTGGGTGGGTTCAAAATGGTGGCCGGTTATTTTCTCTGGGACGTTGAAAGTCCGCCATTTTGAACCCACCCACTCACTCGGGTGCACTGATTTGACCTGGGAAGTGAGTGGGTGGGTTTAAAATGGTGGCTTTTGGTGTTGTGTGTGTAAAATAAGGGTCCGCCATTTTGAACCCACCCACTCACCGGGAAAACGTATAAAAGCAGTCGATTTTTAGGAGTGGATAGAAAAACGTATAAAAGGAGTCCATTTTTAGGGAAAGGGGTGTATTCAATCTGACTTATCTGACCTGACCTGTCTCCCTGCCTGCCTGCCTGCCTGCATCCCTGCCTTGCTTGCCTGCCTGCATTCTGCCTGTATGGAATGCATGTACTGACTTGGTTCTGGTTTTTTCCATC
>JAVTVY010042739.1:0-18287 GCA_036873755.1 Hanleya hanleyi | reverse complement strand
CAAAACGCCCTGACGCCATGATGTAGAAAGATGAGAGAACAACAAGAATGACAGGTCAATCATGTTATTAGTCCCTCCAGTACATCATACCCACGCTGGGGGAGCCGCGTTGGGTATGTTTAAAATTCAAGTAGGCTCTTATCCAATTAGAAATCGTCATTTGAGAAAGTTTAATCTTCAGTCATAATCGCTTTTGGCCTAAGTGTCGTCAGGCAGGCAAGGATACTGTAACGGCAGCATGTCCTGAAACACTTGTTTGCACATTTGGGGCGTAGAAAGTAGGGTGGTCATTCTTGAGGTGCACAGGGATATATTTGAGAGATTGAGGTTCTATATCTCATCCAAAGATGAAGGGTAGGGTGTCATCTTGAAGCTTTCGTGGTGTAGACCACGACTTGAGTGATTCCCATGTCATCTGCGACGTCATTGGTGACGTCATCAGTACGAGTGGTGGCGAAATTTTGATTAGTCGACCAATACATATGGACTGATAATCCCTATATGTACAGACACCACCACCACCACACACATTCCACCCCCAAGCGTTGACGCCCGTCATCGCTCGATGGTGGTGGTAGCTCCCCTAGGGCAGAGCTCTTAGATCGGAGCGCTCGGGGCTGTTGGAGTCTGAGCTTGGAGCTCTGGGAGGGCAGAGCTCAGAAGTGACGTCATCGTAGGCATGCGCACACCAGGGTAGCTAACTGCAGATTTCTAACTATTGTTTACAGATTTCACAATCTTCCTGAATGTTTACATGCACCGATACACTGTACGTAAACTGAGTATGTGGTGAATAAAACATTATTTATTCAGTAAAAGGTTATGGCAGCTGATGAAGTGAACTAATTAGACTGTGATGTATTAACCTCACAAAATATAAGAGATAGGTTGCTGTTTATTGTATCTCGGTCAAAAATTGTGTTAAACTGATGAAAATGTCCAAACATAATTCTCAATTTGGTGACCATTTTGAATTCATCAGAGCTGGACTATATTGTCACGGTACATATACTGAACATCAGTATCATGTGCCTTTTATGTAAAAGTTTTCACTATGAAATAGAAATGCGTACAAAGGGTAGGTGGTTAGTTTAACCCTATCTGGCCTAAATGGCTCCCCTCTAATTATTTTTCTGACCTCTTGAGCTAGAGGGCTGAAACTTACCACACTATACCCTTGGGTCAACCTCTACCAGAAAATGTGAACAAAATCGAAGATGGCCGCTTTGATGACGTCACAGTGACGTCATTTTCAAAAGCGGCATTTTTTTGGTCGATTTTTCAGTCAGATTTTCTGAATTTTTTATTTATGCAATTTCTCCTAAATATCTGCATGATAAATTAGTAAATATTAATGAGATGTGAAATAAAATAGGTTTTGCCCGCTTTTCGTCGAGAAAAAGCAGAAATTTTGAAGAAATATGAAAACACATCCCTTTTCTGGGACTCCACGTGGCCGCCATCTTGAATTTTCCCATGATCCTCTGCTCGGGGGGTTATGCAAATATGCTCAAAATGATCCCAATATAATAAACTATAAAGTCACTGAGTTTCAGCTCTCCATTTTCTGTCGTTCCGAAGATAGCGCCAGGCCAGGTAGGGTCAAGTCAACACATTTTAACCCCCCCCCCTTTCCAAATTACAACATAAAACCCATCCCATGCAGAGTTCAGCTTGCAGCCGCAGATTTTCTGGGTCCTGGAACGATCATAAATCAGCATGCAAAAGATAATGCTTTTGTCACAAATGTAAATAACTTTCGATTATTTTACGGTAAGCCACTCGACTAATACGGTCCGGATTAGAGCTTACTACGGTTGAAGAACTTTTGGATATTATATCCCACAGCTTGCTATCAGATGATAAGTGTCACAAAGAATATATTAATTTACAGATAGATAGATTTATTGCTCAGTTTTGTCCATAGGACTAAAATGCATATACATTAAGACATACATTAAAACAAATATAACATGAGTACATTAAGACAAGAACAATTAAGACACTAAAACAATAGGACATTAAAAGAAACATCATACAAGAAACATAACAACAATGTGAAAACATCACAGACAATATCAAACAAAGACAACAAAATACATTGAATACATCACTGATGATTTAGCGTTCTCGTGGGTGCCTTGGGTTATACTTGTGATGTCAGGTTAGGATATACATGGGCTAAGACTGCTGTGCAATAAAACATATATAAATATTACATGTATTTATTTAAATCTGTTGATATTTTTGTAATTATAAGCTGCTATTTCTATGTTAAAACAACACGTCTATGATTATCTATTGATACTATCTGTAGATATTCCATTATAATTGAACATTACATGCAATTAATCCTTGTAAGAAATTTCTTATTTTAATTTACTTCGGATTCGGAAGTTATTTTTGGAAAATTGGTTCCGGTAACTGTGTATGCTTAGTTCCAACCGACCTTCTGGGGCCTTATAATTCACGCGCCATTCTGAACGTATTTACTTCAAGAATTCAAATAAGACCGTTGTTAATCATGCAACACATAAAATATATCACATTTGGTTAAAGTTACGGTAGCATTAAACAAACTTGACCCAAATCTGCACCCTTAAATATAGTTAAAAGTATTAATCACAATGAACACGCATCAATAAAGATTCGGACATTTGAAAGCTAACACAATGCTGCTTTTAATTATTTGTCATATGTCAAAAAAAAAATCATTGTTCTTGCTAAAACTTATATTTACAAATTGTTAATCGAGAAAGAAATAAATTTTAAAAATGAAAAAAATGAAGATTTCTTTTTGGGATGGGGCGTTGAAGGAATTACGGAGCTTATGAATTACCATGGAAAGATTGATATTCAATAAATGATATCGCGGTGCTTGTGGAATTCGGGGCTGGCGTTTATTTACTACACGTACATATAGCCATCAATATAATAGACTAGATATAATACAAATTCAGATAACAATGAATAATGCGGTCGAGGATTGGCAAGGAGATAGCCTTCAGAACGAACCGAATAACCATGCAGGGTTTGACGCGAGGGTGTCTACTCAAGTCGGGGGAAAACGTGCATTAATTACTTCTGTCGTCTAATTATGTAGCTGAACTTCAACATCTAGTTACACGTAAAATTAATTTACTGCCTATCCAAACGTCAGAGAATTCTGCTTTGAATTAACGGATTCTTTTCTCCGTGCCCACGGAGATTGTGTTATCAGGCTGGATAATGCGAACATCAAGTGATTGTATTATTGCGCCATCGTTTTCCAGCGAACGATCGAACGATGGCAAACAAAGAAGGAAAAAAACGCAATGGTTTTCTGTAAAACGAACGACTTCGTTCACTGGCGAACGAACCAATTTTTTTCGGTAATTTAAACGAACGAAGCAAAAACCATAATTGGGAACGCTCCCTTACGAAAGAGAAAATGAATTCGATATATGAAGTTTGAATAGTTTTGGGAACAAATCAGAAATCGAGAAAAAGCAGCATAGTTATAATAAAAACAACTTATTCGAACTATAAAAGAAAATCTGTAATCCAGAACCTTAAGCGGCACCACTTTAAATTGCACCGATGTACTGCGATACATTCTCCTGCATTATGCTTAATATATTGACTCAAACTACCCAAAGACTGGAGCAGTAAATGAAACGGAGAATGTGTTCAAAATGGAATTTTCTTTTGTGGAAACGTGGTTCTCTCGCATGTGAGAGTCTGTTATAAGGAGGAGTGAAAGAAGAAACCTGAGAAACGTCATATACAGGTAAAGATACTCTTCTGCACTAATCAACGTTTTTGATTGAAATTGCAGTTTAAGGGCTGCTTCCCGTACGGATTTCGCAGCCCATCAACTCAATGTTTATTTTAATTACACGTTACATTTCTTAGTTTGTTAAAGATGTTTACAAGTGCTGTATTATCAAATAAACAAATAAATAAGTAAACAAATAAATAAATAAATAAATAATAATAAATCTGCGGATGGAGATATAAATAGTTTAGAATAGAAGATTTGTCTATGTACAGGTTCATCGCTTGGTTTTTGATTAGGTTATATTGGTAAGTATGTGTTCATTGTATATTGTAGTCGTGTGGGTGATTCCTTTGTTTTTGTACCCCTCTGTACACACAACGCCATCCAGAAAAAACTGGGAGAACCATAGGCGGGTTCTTCCAGAAATCTGTGCCTGTAACAATTGCTTGGAGTGGATATTGGGGTACAGGTTGGCAGGTCTACATCCTATATAGGTGAAAGTCAAAGGATCATATATTACATCGGTGGCATCTCAGGTGTGGCCCATCTGATCTGTGTTGTCTTCAGTGAGTATGGTTTCAATTGTCCGTGGTTGTGGTAGGCATTGTTCGATTTGGATTGAATGTAGAAGCTGTTCTTGTTTCCGTTGATTGTCCGTGGTCAAGGTGTGGGTTTTGGTGATTCCACTGAAATGGCTAGGTCAGGGTGGTTTCTGGGGTGTTGTCACTCACGGTGCTGTTTTATAATATTTGTCGTCATCGGTGCTCTGTTTCATGGCTGGTCTTACTCGTCTGTGTTCTTCAGTGTGCTGTGCCTGTATTACAAAGAATAGAAGAATTTGTAGTTTCTTGTTTTCTGGTGTTATTTTTTGCCACCGACAGGCACTATCGTGATCTAAGTCACACATGATCAATAGCAATAATTAATTAGGTACTAAATATTATAAATAACAATATTATTATAATTAAAGCCGATTGTGAATGTTTGATATAACCTCCAGTCTTCTGCCCCTGCTAGAAAACCGGACGGTTAACATTCGTTAAAGAGGGTTGGAAATAAGGGAACACAATTTGATCGGTGCTCATTATTAGGAGCTTTTAATTTGATCAGTGAATTTGTCTATGTTATTGCTACGACATTTCGATTGGTTAGTGTCCAAATTTGATCAGTCATTTCTGATCACTGACCCTTATTTCCGCCCCTGTAATATAGTTTTGACTTTAAGCGTGCTACATTTATTTAAATTTGGTCTTTGGTTTCTTGGTGTAACCATATAGTATTAAATGGTAGAGTAATAGTCAGTCGATTTGATGTAAGCTAGTAAGGTGGTGTATACCTTGTTTATAAGAGGTGGTTTAGGATTTAATATAGAAGCCAACGACAGAGGGACATTTAAGTTTTTGAGCTCGTCTTCCAGTGTGCGGCGATAGGGGTCATGTTTTGGGCATTTGAATATAAAATGTTCTATCGTTTCTTCTTCGTTGTTGCATGAGGTCCATTCTTGTCGGCTAAAGCAAATCATACGTCATCACCGCACAGAGAGGTCACGTGAGATGAGCGACGGCCGTGAACCCAGCAGAGCGTTCCGAACACTCAAGCAGACGGACGTGTTTTGTGTTCAGAGAAGATGTTAATAATTTAGCAGTTGCCTTCCTCGACTAAAGTGTGACATATTTGTCACTTCTACGTACATTCAATTGCATAATTGCATTGGTTTACTGTGATAATTCACAGATCACAGTAGGAAGAGGAAATTTAAGTAGTGAAATAGTTTTCCTAACGAGTACCGCATGGCGGATCAGACTGGAAACGATACGCCTGCGGGCGATAAACCCAGCGGCAGTGCTAAAGGGGAAAGGCCCCGGAGCTAGCAAGGGCAAACATGAAGACACACATGAGGAATCTTCTTTGGATTCATCTTCGTCTACTCGTGTCAAAACGGGGTCGAAAAGAACTTTCAGTTCGAAGGCAGTCCCCCGCTGAACTGGCAGCAATGTTTTTTAGCATTGTTGGTCTCGGGGGATATACATGAGGGAGGCAACTGCTACATCATAGGATGCGGAAGGGTCTTTTTGCCTTCCCAAGTTTTAAAATCAACTCAGAACGGTTGACTGAACGTTGATTGCTTCTGTAATATATAGATTCCATGCAGTGAAGCATGGAAATTATGTAACCGAGAAGCTAACCCCAAGTGACATCTCAAGGCATATTATCTGCAAACCAAATTTGAGGAGAAACTGAGTGCATTCTCACCCTATTGTCCGGAAACCAAATTTTAAATTTCCCACCAGGTGTTGCCACCTGTAGGGGCAAGTCGGCGAAACGCAATCCCAGCATCATTTGATGACATGGTACATGTATCAGCATACAAACTTTGGGACGAACCTGAACTTACTGCCCGGAAACAAAATTTGGATTTGTATGCACAAGTGTGCGAAACACAATCCCAAGTGACATCTTATGGCATATGAATACCAAATTTGAGAAGAATCCGATGAGCAGTTGTTATATTATTGCCAAAAACAAATTTAAGATTTTTTCCACCAGGTGTCGCCACCAGTGTGCAGAAGCAGGAGAAATACAATCCCAAGGGACATATCATGGCATGGTGTCTGCATACCAAATTAGAGAAAAATCCGTTGAACGAAATCAAATTTAGAGGTGGTGCTACCTGTAAGCACAAGTGGGCGAAACGCAATCCCAAGCGACATCATATGTCATGGCATATTCATAACAGATTTAAGAAGAATCTGACGAGTGGTTCTCAAGTTATTACCCAGAAATAAATCTGGTATTTCGCCGCCAGGTGGCACCACCTGTAAGTAAAAGTGTGCGAAAGGCAATCCCACGCAATACCTCCTGGCATGATACATGCATGCTAAATTTGAGGAGGTTCCGATGAGCAGTTATCAAGTTAATGGCTGAAAACAAATTTTGATTTTAACACCTGGTGGCGCCACCTATAGGCGCAAGTGGGCAAAATGCAATCTCAAGCGATATCTTAGGTCATGGTATTACCCAGAGACAAATTTGAGATTTTTCCTGGTAGCGCCATCTGTAAGTGCAAGTGAGTGAAAGGCAATCCCATGCAACATCTCCTGGCATGATACATGCATGCTAATTTGAGAAGAATCCGATGAGCATGCAGTTCACAAGTTATTGGCCAAAAACAAATTATTGAAGAAACTAGATACAGTCTAACGAATACGATTGGAGGCATGCCTTTTGCATCTTTAGTAAAGGAAACATTCATTATTTGTGAAGAAAATAGAAACATAAAACTTAGGAAAAACATCATTAACATGACCCCATGAGATGCCTTGAGGGTAGGTATCCACATACCAAATAAAAGAATCCATTAAGGTCCAACAGTTACTGTCCGGAAATGCAATTTTACCTTGGCCCTCAGGTAGCGTAGCGCCAAGTGTAGGAAGATAGGCAAAAAAAATAATCCCAACCGAGATCTTGAGGCAAGATCCATTGACATTGGAAATAGAAAATGTTTACTTGGCCTACAGGTGGCGCCACCTATGAGCAGATCGACAAGAAAAACAATACCAAGTGAAACCTTCAGGTAAGGTAAATGTATACCAAACTTGGAAAGAATTCATTCAAGTATTAAAAAGCTAATGTCCGGAAACATAATTTTAAATTTGCCGCCAGGTGACACCACCTATATGTGGATCGGCATGAAAAACAATGCCAAACGAGAAATTGAGGCGAGGTACCTACACACCAAATTTGGAATGAATCCGTTAGGTTTTCAAAAGTTATTGTCTGGAGACTTGGCCCGATGTGGCGCCACCCAGAAGCGGATTGGCACGAAAAACAATTCCAAGACCTCTATAGACAAGGGACCCATTTACCAAATACAAAAACATGGTTTTGTGCCTGATGAATTGAAACCTTTTGGGGTTGCAATTATCCCAATGTTATCCCAATATTGCAGACAACACACAAATTTCAGCTCCTGCCAAGATCTATTGGAGATATATATGCTCAAACACAATATATGAGGGTCGGGCGAGGGCTACTTTGGGACAGAGAGGGTGTGGCTCGGCGCCCTGGGGGTGGGGACATGCTCTCCTTGAAGGTAGTGGTAGGTGTGCTGACCTGAAAGCCATAGAAAGCTCCCTGTACATGAAACAACCACACTGACAACTGCATGCCATCATCTGTCAGTCCGAAAATTGACAAGGTGGAATTCAATTCTATTCAGGAAATTGATCATATGCACAGTGTGCACCCAAACTTTAGGAACTCAGTTGTAATTAATATAGTAAGTTACACGTATGGACACACATGGTTCGTGCAGAAGATTTAGGGTAAATCGTATGATGTTGAATACAATTATTTGATAGCAAAATTGAAGGAAATATTATCCTTCGTTTAAGATGACACAAAATTAAAAAAAAAAGCTTTAGTGTAAATTATATGATGCGAAATAGAAGTACAGGACAGCAAATTTAAGAAAATGGTGTCCTTCATTTAAAGCGACATGAAATTCAAAACTAACAGCGATAAGCGGAAGAAAGAAGAAAAAATGACAAACACATAAGGCATATCTAATTAGGCAAAGCATTTGAAAGTTATCGCTTGTGAAAAATTTGAATGGCAACCACCGACATACACAGAAGATTGGAACAAGACCCAGTGGCGCTACCTTCAGGTGGATCTTGTGTAAGGCAATACCAACCCATGTCTGGTCACGAGGAGTGTATGTGCTAAATTTCGAAGGAATCCAACAAAGCTTTTGAAAGTTAGAGACACAAAGAGAGCAAGACCCATTTTAACTGGAACGGACACGAAGAAGCGACTCAGTGGCGCCACCTTCAGGCAGATGTTGCTGAAATGCAGTAGCAACCAGCGTCTTGTTGCAAGGAATGCGTATGCCAAATTTCGGAAGAATCACGCAAAGTGTTTGGAAGTTATCGCTTGTGGAAAATTCAGACAGACATCCACGGACATCCACGAACACAAAGAAGCAAGAACCAGTTTAAAGTCCCCGGTCGCGTTGCGGCGGGAGACAAAAACTTTTGGAAACAATGATTGAAAGAATGGATCAAGGGTTTGATAAGTTGTCTCAAAATTGTGACTACGACTACGGGGCAGACATGACTGTATGATTAAGACATGCCTGAATTTGAATTGGATGAAGCAAGCTTGGACGAAGAAATTCCAGCTAAGCGACAGAGGCTCACAGTCGATATCATTAACAAGCTGGTACAACGGGGCCAGCTGCATACGAATGCCGACAGCAGCTATAGCGACGGCACGTCTGCCGCGTGTGACCTCACGACAAGTGCAGGTCAGGAAGTAACACCGAATAATTTTCGGACTGCCCTCGCCTCGGCGAAAAAAAAAGCCCTGAAAGGGGAAATCGTTGGCGATGCCGTGGATACAGAACTGGCAGAGATAACTAATTCAATGCTACTGGACGGCATTCTTCCGGAGAATTTGACTACGGTGATGAATAAATTCTGCCGCCTCGCTAACACTAACTTGCACCCTAAAGTCCTGGTCAACCAATTGCTTTAGGACAATCTCACCCCTTCGGTGCAGTCACAAGATGTTAAGTTACAAAGAGTTCAGAGCACACTTGTCAAAGGAACTATAGCGTTGGTCACTATGCTTAACAATCTATACTGTCTGCCGGAGCAACAGACAATGAAACAATGATTTCCATTGGCATGGACGTGTTGTCTTCGTGTAAATGCCAACAATGAACTGAATATGTGTAGACGAGAGGCTATCCGGCCTAACCTAAAATCGGAATATAAACATCTGTGCTCTGTGTCCTCCTCCTCTAACCAACTGTTTGGGGATGACATGTCGAAACAAGTGCACGACATGACCGAGGCCAACAAGGTCGGAAATAAAATCCGACAAATGACAACTTCCGGTAACAAACGTGGCGGTTTTTACCGCCAACCGTACGCATATCCTCGGATGCCGTCCTATCATTATGGTTACAGACATGCACACTATGGACCGTATCACGTCGGGGCCGCCTGGGGAATGAGCAGAGGTAGGGGACGTGGATTCTCCTTCAGGGGTAGGCCTTTTTAGGCCCCCAACATGCCCAAAGAGGTGCTCAATCTCAATATGGGAAACGAGGCAGAGGCAAACGTCAGTAGATGACAACAATTTGGACCAACAAAACGAACCGTTGGTGAGTACTTGTAGTCGTAATCTGCATGAAAATTATATGAATGTGGCAGGTAGATTGAAACATTTCTACCCTGGATGGGCTAATCTCACATCTGATAAACGAATACTGGACACTGTCCAACACTGCCATATTGAATTCGACGAGACAGTTGGAACTAACACACCATACACAGAAACTGACCCCTCAATTTTAGCATCGGGGCAAGAATTGAAGTTGAAGCATGTGAGGGTCAATTTCTCTCTCCGGTTTTCTTGAGGAAGAAAAAAGATGGTAGTTACTGATTGATTTTAAACTTAAAAGAATTTAACAAGTCTGTAGGATACCATCATTTTAAGATGGAAAGTGTAAAATCGGCCATAAATCTGATGCATCCAAACTGTTACGTGGCATCAGTGGATCTTAAAGACGCATATTACAGTGTGCCGATAGCAACAGATCATCAACAATTCCTGAGATTTGCCTGGAAAGGGAAAATTTTACAATATACCTGCCTCCCAAATGTACTTGCAATGGCTCCAAGAGTTTTCACGAAATTAAAACCGTTAAAACTGGTGTTTGCCACACTGAAGACGAAGGGACACATTTATGTTGGGTACATTGATGACAGTTATTTACAAGGCAACAATTATGCAGAATGTAACTGGCGCTGTTGAATTGTTTGAAACACTTGGTTTTCTGATTCACTTTGGAAAATCTGTGCTATTTCAACACAACGTATACCATTTCTGGGTTTCATTTTAGACTCCGTAGACATGTCTGTACAATTAGTCCCTGAAAAGGCACACAAAATTCAGAGAGAATGCATAGAGCTTCATGAAGCTAGGACTAGTAGTATAAGGAAGACTGCATATGTAATTGGTCTAATAGTGCCCACATTTCCAGCTGTGGAGTATGGGCCGCTGTATTACCGCAGCTTGGAGAACGATAATTGCAACACATATAAGGGAAGTGGGAAGAGGTGCCGACATACTGACAGAGCCACATGACTTCACAGTTTAGTCTTCCGGGTAACCAATTCTAAAGCACATACCAAGAATCTAACGATTCGTGATATGTGTTGTATCTCCGGTACGCTCTTATTGTACCTGTTCATGTGGCAACTTGGATGATATGCATAAGCGGCATTAGATACAAATCTAGAGAGCTATGATGGAAATGCTCTGACAACTCGTATATTGGTAATTGGAGAGCTGTTTCGCTGTGTCGACTAATGTCGACCCAGCATCAACTTCCCACAAATGCCAACATATCAAAGATCAAAAGGTCTGTACAGGGAGCGGGCCTCGGGGACGAAACGTCCACCAGCAGAATCTCGCCATATACAGGTAAAAATTACAACACATATAAGGGAAGCGGGAAGAGGTGCCGACATACTGGCAGAGCCACATGACTTTACAGTATAGTCTTCCGGTTAACCTATTCTAAAGCACACACCAAGAATCTAACGATTCGTGGTATGTGTTGTATGTCAGGTACGCTCTTATTGTACCTGTTCATGTGGCACTCAAGGCAAGCCATGGAAAATTTGAAGAAAATATGGTACTATCACCTGCTGCAAAATCAAACCTATTGTGGTGGATAAACAATATCGAGAAAGCAAAACATCCTGTTTATCATGTGCAGCCTGATATCGTCTTGACAACAGATGCTAGCACATCCGGATGGGGTGCTGTCTTGGGTAGCCAGAAAATGGGGGGCGGATGGACATCGAAGGAAGCAAGTAATCACATCAACTACTTGGAACTTTTGGCTGTCTATTTTGGACTTCGAAAATGATCTTATCGATGTAAAACATATCCAAGTCAGATCCGATATTACCACAGCGGTGGCTTACATAAATTCCGTGGGCGGATGCAAGTCTAGACCGTGCAACTCTGCCCGAGATATATGGATATGGTGCAAGGAAAGGGACATATGGATCAGTTGCTGCCATATCCCAGGCCCGATAAATCTTGAAGCCGATTATGAGAGTCGTAGATCCGACGACAGTAAAGACTGGATGTTAGATAAAGATGTATTCAAATTGATAACGCAAAAAACTTGGTAAACCGGATATTGATTTATTCGTAAACAGGATAAATGCACAGTTATCAGCATATGTGTCCTGGAAACCAGATCCAACAGCGTGTCATGTTGATGCTTTTTCAATGCACTGGTAAAAGTTAAAATTTTACTGTTTTCCTCCTTTCAGTCTCGTAGCCAAGTGTCTTCAGAAGATACAGTTGGAGAGAGCCGAGGGAATTGTGATCGTTCCATTCCGGCCAACACAAACCTGGTATGCAATGCTAATGCATATGATTATCGACATTCCAGTCATCCTGTTCAATCGGTTGAACAGACTTCTTCACCTGTCGGGGAGGGAAACTCTGCATCCACTGAGAACCAAGCTGACATTGATGGCATGTCTTGTATCCGGAAAATCCCTCGAAAACAGAGGACTTTCTCAGGAGACAATTGGACTTATCTGTGACTCCTGGAGGCCGGCCACCAAGAAACAATATGGATGCTATATCAGAAAGTGGATACTATTCTGTGATCAACGGCAAAGTGATCTATTTCAACCGAAGTTGAACGTTGTTTTAGAATTTCTGAGTTCCCTGTTTCATAAAGGTCAGGGCGCATTGTCAGCCATATGCACCACTGTTGATAACCTACCTGTTGGACGCCACCCGTTGGTGGTACGACGCCACCCGTTGGTGGTACGACGCCACCCGTTGGTGGTACGACTTCTTGAAGGCATTTTTGAGAATCGCCCGACTATGTCGCGATATTCAAACACTTGGGATGTTTCTGTTGTTCTTTACTACCTTAAATCCCTTTGGCATCATGATGCCCTCTCTTTGAAGGACATGACCTTGAAACTTGTTATGTTAATATCGCTAGTGACTGCTCAGAGGCAACAGACATTACATTTGTTAAAACTGTCAAATATGTTGCAAGATACAGACTCGTTTAAGTTCATCATTACAGACAATGTTAAGCAGTCCAAGCCAGGACAGAAGTCAGTTACTGTTAAATTGTGTAGATATGTTCCTGACACAAAATTAATTCTTGAGTACACACAAAAAACTGAAAATCTAAGAGAAGGGGAGGACACTCTTTTCATCAGCTACCAGAAGCCATATAAAGCTGTCTGTAGGGACACCATAGGGAGACGGATCCGAACTGTATTAAGGTTTTCTGGAGTGGACTGTCAATTTAAAGCGCATTCTACGAGGGTAACCAGTAGCAGTGCTGCGAAAAAGAACTCTGTTCTCATAGAGACAATCATGTCCACAGCAGGATGAAAATTTTTGGAAGTCAATGGAAGTTTTTGCAGATTTCTATGATAAGGAAATCCGGGAGGATACTACATTTGCCAATGCAGTGCTTGATCTAGATACACAACCGAGAGGTATAAAATGAGCACAGAGTTACTGTGCCCGGGGCATTGACAGTGTTGGAATCGTGAATAACTGTGAGCTCATATTTCGTTGACATAGACTAGTATGAATATTCGAGTTGCGCATCAATTGAAGATAGTTGAAAATTTATTTCGAAGAAATCATGTACATGTACTAGTACAATCCATTACACAATTTGAGTTTGTTACCTCATTTTAATAAAGATGAAAAGTTCATTGCAAGAATTCAAATTGTTAACTCATGTCACCTGAACTGCATCTTATGCTTTAAAATCTCTTGTGACCACTCTGTGTGGTGATGACGTATGATTAGAAGATTAAATGAGACTTACTTGTAAATTGATGTTTGATCGAGATCATACGTCATCACCTTAGCACAGAGGGTTTACGTGCCCTTCCCTTGGATTCCCTCCCCGAATTTGGTTTTATAATAAGATACAGTTACAGTTATAGATAAAGTCTTCTGGGTTCACGCGCGTCGCTCATCTCACGAGATCCCTTTGATCTCGATCAAACACCAACTTACAGGTAAGTCTCGTTTAATCTTCTAATTATGTCTTAGAATTGCAGAACGATAATAATGAATGAAACAAATTTTTGGAGAGGAGACAAAATTGAAGGCGGGCGGTGATGATAAACGAACTATTAATTTTAACGAGCCTAATAGAAAGACCTTTTCGTGGTAGACAATTCTAAATAGATCTAAAGGAGAATCATATCACAATCCAAGTTTATTTCTTGCAAGGGAGAAGCGGTGATCAATTTTCAATGATCACAGCAAAACACCGTGTTTTTCTTTTCGTAAAGTCCTTATCGCTAGCAAGTATTCTGGAATCCAAATAAAGGACCTGTGGCGGTCTAATAAGATTTTGTCCCCCATGAGGTGCGATTTGCAGTGACAAAATGAAATATCACGCGCGAAAGAAATTTCTAGGTTAGCGTAAAGTATAATATCTTGTCTTATGCTGTGAGTATTTTCTAGGCCCTGGGTCTTATACTTTTTTAATAAAAGCATCTTGAGTTAGTGGATTTGTGCAAAATCGACTATTTTGAGGTGAAAACAGCACATTTTTCTCTCCGTAAACATATGAAGCCAGCCGGGAACCAAGATAAACTTAACCCCGAAATATTGACCGTGCCAATAGTTTGTTGTTGTCTAAAAACGATTTAGGTTCTGGACTGGCTTCATAAGTTTACAGAGGGGAAAAGGTGCTGTTTTCACATCGAAACTGACGATTTTGCACAAATAACAACTTCAAGATACTGTTAATATACTTCACGCTAACTGAAAAATGTCTTTCGTACGTGATATTTCATTTGGTCCTCCAAACCCCATCCCATGAGGGGGGGGGGGCAAAATTTCACTAAACCGCATCATGTCCTTTCCGAGTTGCTTTCCAATGACGTTGTTGGTGTGACTGTTCATTCAAAGACTATAGAAATGTAACACATCACGCTCAATTGAGCGGAATTAACACAAATTACGAAACGTAGAGCCAGAGATTTTATTTTACCAAGATCGTATTTTACCGTCAGTGTGTGATATTTATAACAAAACTTGATAAACTTATTAAAATGGAAGCATTTCGTGGAATGTACGAAATTTGATACGATTCTGTAATACTGTTCAGTGGCGTTGAATGGAATAGTCAGGGTTTTTTTTTCAGAGAATCTATCAAATGCTACTAGGGAAGATATCGATACAACATCCTGAAATATTGATAAACATAAATGTGAACCGGTAGTTGACTATATCAAAATTGTAATCCTCTCCCTTGTCGTACTTGGCCAACTTCCTTCAAAGCGTCGCTTATTTATGGATTATCCAAAGCAAGGAGGTCGTCAATACAGCGTATCGTGAGAAACCGGCTTTGAAACGGTTCTCTTTTGACAATTTCTGCATATATCACGTACTTCGTGACTTCACATACGAGACTGACGCACGTTTCCGTGCAGGGTATGGCTGAGTGGACAATTCCATTGTTGATGACATGTGTTCAGAATACTTAACCGATTGAAGGCAAGAAGCATTTGTCTGGTTAGAGCTAATGAGGTCCCAGATATTTGTCAATCTTTATGTAGTCAGGCAGAAATCTGATATTTGAAAATTAACCCCAAATATGGTTACATCAACATGGATATTTCTCACAAAGTATTCAACTTAGCTTCACAGCAATAATATTTTCTGACAGAAGAAAACTATTTTTTTTTCAAATTTCTAAATACTTCTGTTCAAATCGAACTTTGAACATTGTAAAGGAAATATTGATCAAATTTGTAAGCTGTAACTTTTAAAGTTCCCCATTTTCCAAAGATCGGTCCCGAAAACCTGTTATTGATTTAGAAAAATCATGCCAAGTGTGTCAGCATATACTTTTCGAAGAATAATTGTTTTTTTCAGTTTTCAGTTTTTTTTCTAAACCACACCTCTGTTTAGAGTTTCCATATCAAAATTACAAGATTTAGAACAGAAAATTATTTTGTGTTCTTCTGGTAACAAAAAATCTGATTTTGAACACTGAAACGGAGCAATCTAATTAAAATTAAATCCTATCTGCTCCCCATTTGGATATGTCGCTTGCCTATATAGCCACATGTACGATTGGGGAGCATTGGTAGGATATTAATTTATTAAGATTGGAAATGGAGAAATGTGATGTTGTTCTTCAGCGGTTGGGTCAATATCCTGGAGGATATGAGGTTTAGTCAAATGTCACATACAGAAATATCTATATATTGAAAGATTTTCCAAAGGCTGTATGTAATTTATGTTTATTTCAGGATGGTTAAAGGCAATGTGATCAATAAGTACCTATGTCGGGCGATGCACAAAGAAGACCTGATGATAGGTAAACATGCCATAGCGCAGAGCTAGTCATTTACGCCAGGAGTTCAAGTTTACATAGCGCTAAAATGGGCTTAGATATTGGATGGACATGATTGACTGGTTGCTTGAGATGAGAATATTGATCGACTAGACAGCTGTAAATCTTTTTGACACATTTACTGTATATAATTCCACCTATGTGCAAGAGATATTTTCCAAACCAAATATAAAGAATCCCAACTGATGTTTCGTGTTCCAAATTGCAGACAGGAGCGAGGTCGATACCACAAAAAAGAGCGCAAGGAGATAAAGTTGGTCTAAAGGAAGAAAGGCCAGAAGGTAAGAACTAACGGCTATAATAATTATTATTCAATTCAATAATTTATATATAATATATGGGCAGAAATATCTGAGAGATTAATGAAGAAAGAAATTAAAAATTGGATCTCGAATTGTCTATGACACCAGCCATGCATGATAGGCGCTCTAACCACCACATAGATGAGAAGTTCTGGTTGATAGAAATTGGGGGTAGCCGTGTTAGTCTGTGGATAGTATAATGAATAACAAAGGATGGCACCTTTCAGACTAAGTTTAATGGTCACCAGTTTTCGCAGATAGTGGATATCTGCTTCATCAGGTGAAGTGACGAAGCAGATATGGTGGATACTTCATGTAAGGAAGCACGAGAGAGACTATAAGAGGGTGGAAAACCTGCACCATTCTCTTATTTTCAGCCGTACAAGTGCCATATTAATGAAACACAGTGTGGTTCAAAGTAGTTTCTTTGTACAGCAGAGTACAGCTCTGTCTTTGTCAACGCTCTTTGCACCTTCTTATAAATGGAAGGAAATGAAGTTGACTTTTCAATTTGGAACATGACCTTTTCTCGGTACGGCAGAATGCAGCGGCACAATGGAAAATCAGAGAGTTTTCTTCTGCCGGCACTTTGAACCGGCAGAATGGAAAGAAGGGTAAGCCTAACCATGTAACGTGACAATGAAGCGCATCAGAATGAACATGTCTTTCTTGAGAGCGTCACGTTGCAACGTCACAATCAAAGTCAAATCCTGCTTACCAGCATCACAATATAACACAATGACTTCTTCCCTCTACGGCAGAATGGAACGGCACAATGGAAAATGAAAGACTCTCTCTCTTTCTGCCCGCCGGCACTTTAAACCGGCAGAATGAAAGGAAGGGTTGAGCCTAACCCTGTAACGTCACAATGAAGTCCGTCAGAATGAAGATGTCTTTGTTGAGAGCGTCACTTTGCAACGTCACAATCAAAGCCAATCCTGCTTTCTAATTGGAGGTAGTTGCTATACAAGGTACCTGTTTTGTCAGTACGGCAGAATGGAACGACAAAATGAAAAATTTAAGACCATATTTTTTCGAACCGACGCTGCAACGTCACAATGAAAGACAGTCCCTTTACCTCTTTACGGCAGAATGCAGCGACACAATGGAAGATGAGAGAATTTTCTTCTACCGACAATTTGAACCGGCAGAATGGAAGGAAGGGTGAGCCTAACCCTGTAACGTCACAATGAAGTGCGTCAGAATGAACATGTCTTTCTTCAGAGTGTCACTTTGCAACGTCACAATCAAAGTAAATCCTGCTTCTCAGCATCACATAACACAATCACTTTTTCCCTCTACGGCAGAATGGAACGGCACAATGGAAAATGAAAGACTTTCTTTCTGCCGGCACTTTGAAGCGACAGAATGGAAGGGAGCCTAACCCTGTAACGTCACAATGAAGTGCGTCAGAATGAACATGTCTTTCATCAGAGCGTCACTTTGCAACGTCACAATCAAAGTCAATCCTGCTTACCAGCATCACAATATAACACAATCATTTTTTCCCTCTACGACAGAATGGAACGGCACAATGGAAAATGAAAGACTTTCTTTCTGCCGGCACTTTGAAGCGACAGAATGGAAGGAAATAAAGTGTTTAATTGATCATCAGAAACATAACTTTTTCTCGGTACGACAGAATGGCACGTCACAATGAAAAATTTAAGACCATCTTTTTTCGTACTGACGCTGCAGCGTCACAATGAAACACAGTCACTTTAGTTCTTTACGGCAGAATGCAGCGGCACAATGGAAAATCAGA
>JAVTVY010042738.1:0-18864 GCA_036873755.1 Hanleya hanleyi | reverse complement strand
AGGTATGTACACTGTGCATTATGTGAAAACAAAATTCAAGGTAATACCAACTGCTACAGCTTGTAAGTCTGTCACTAAATCAAAAGGACTATGTAAAACACCCATTTTAATCAATATTGAAGAGCCACCTGTAGCTTTTCCATTTTCTTCTAAAGCGCAGGAATGATAAGGTGTGTAATGTCGAAATTTAAATTTATCTTTATCTGTTTTCTTCAGAAAGGTCTCATTGAGACAAAAAGCTGATGGTTTATAATCTTCAGTCAAGACTTGAAGTTCATTCAAATTTGGCCAACTCCTCTGCAGTTCCACTGAATGATGGTTGGTGACTGACCCATTTTAGCCTATATAAATAAATGACATACAAAACTGACCAAGGCAAGGTTAAATTAAGCATTGTGTACGTTTTTCTTATAAAAATCTTGATCTCTCTTTTGTCTCAGCAAGACTTTCGACGTTTGGTTCAAAGAAGTATCGCCTTTCAATTACATTCACAACACTTATCATCCGGTGAATCGCTTATAGGAGTGGAGGTAGTATCGTCGATTTTAGGCTTCTTGCCGGTTTCAATAGCTAAGGTTTTCTCCTTTTTTTCGGATTCGAGGTTGATATTTTACTGCAAGACCGTTGATTACTTTCGTCATCTGTGAATTCATTAATTATATCTTCACTTGGTGTAAGTTCAAATCCACACCAGAGTGAATAGGATTAAGGTATGAATCATCAGCTTGCACGGCTGTATCCTTATTTGACACATAACTGTCACCCGTCAAACCTGTTCTGTCTAATTCGGATGATCTCTCTGAATCATGTGGACCGGAGTCAATGTGGTGTTAACACTCTCAGTATTGGTATTTACACTTTCAGTGCCAATTTCACTGTCAATGTTAATGTCGTTATCTTCTGAACCACACTTCCATCTCATCAATGAGCGGCGTGAAGCGGTTTGTGGCTTTCTCGTTTACTTTTATGGAGTCTGTCTTCTTATGACTGATTCCATTTGTTTTTTACCCGCGGCACGGAGGTCTACAGGAGGCTCACGTTGTTGTTTTTCTTGTGACTTTTTGAAATACGCATACGCTAAGAGAGTGTGATCTCTGCCACACTTTTCATTTCAACCTCCGATCTCACATGACAACCCTGTCTTCAGGCACGTTTGAATTCATTTGCAACTATATTCAGTGGAATGAATTATTGCTTCGTTGATTTCCGTTCAGACTTCAATTCAGAAAACTTCACTCGCTTAAAATCTGTCGATCGACACATCAGTCATTGTCTTCAGAAATTACCATTTTCACTGAACAGTATGAATAATGTATATACACTTTAAGATCCTTGAATTGCTTATATATCAAGGAAGATGAGCCGCAACCTTGTCAGTGGTTCAGCTAATTTGCATACAGTCATAGGCGACTGTCTTAGTAAGTAGAAAAATAAGTTCACTACTTCTTGTAATCATTTTATCGAACCAATCTAGATAATTTACAAATTGGTGAAGAAGTAGACAAGTAACGCATTGTCATTATGATTAACATTGAATAATACTTGGTATCAAAATATAGATCATGCACCATAAAAACAAACGCAACAATTACGTTTCAGAAGTAGGGAACTCACCAACTTTCGCCGAATAAAGATGTGTACATGTAACTTATAGAAATGACAATTTGGTATGATGTTTAACTTTACTCTCCAAGCAATTCGCATATATGGAAATATGTTTTGAAAGGAAGAATAATTTAACCCTCTGTGGGAATCGAAACAAATACCCTCCAATCCCTGGAGTTGCACTTATTGTCTTAGCTATACCGACTCATTGATAATACTCAAAACTGGCTTTATGCGCAACTGGTTTTATAATACAGGAAATGACTATTTATAAGTATTTAATGAGTTAGACAACCCTGTGCGCGAACAATACATCATAGTTGCACAGTTATATTGTGCACTTTCGGTTACGAGCATGAAATTTGACACATAGCTATTTTGAGTGATCCTCTTTCGGCCTCTCTATCCTCATTCTCGTAAACCATAGCCTTGCTTCGCTGGTATTGATGTTCCCGTCCTCTTCGGCACCCAGAATCCCTTTAGATTAGCATTAATCACTCCCGTAAATGAAATACTTATGTGTATCAGCAGACAATGTGCAGAAACATATTGCATTTGACATCATTCTCTCAAGTCAGAGCCCATTTCTGCTAGAATTCACTGGTTCTGCACTTCACAATTTACGTTACTTTGCCAATCAGTTTTACGAATGGAATTACGTCATATATTATAGCAGATACTGACCATAAAAGCGATCTATTTGACCTCGTTATCAAAAGCTAGTGCCTTAATTTCCTGGCGGGATCTTTGAGTTTTATTTTGATACTTTTATACCTTTCATATTGATTTTAACTTGGCAGTCATTAATTTTCGTGCATGCAATAATTTAATGTACCAAAAGATATTAACGAGAATTCGACATCATTCTCTTACACACAGACCTTGTTTAGTGAAGTAGCCCTAAAATTTCGCAATTAAATCACCTTCGGGATGACTTACGGACAAACATATTCGCGATGCAGGGAGATATCAATAGATACTGACTAGAAATGTTTTTTATTTGCAGAATTTGATTTTTAAAAAAAGAAATTAATAAAATTAGCAACCTTCAAAAAGGCTTGGCCGAACATGTCAGATGAGATGATATTTCCTAAAGATGAAATAGTTAATCACTTATATAGAAGGAGCAAACAATGTCTTGGTATTGACTTGCTGCGTGGAAAAGAGTGCCAAGGTATTCAGTTTGCAGATGATAACCCACGTAAATGCAGAAACTTAATTAATTATTCTAATCGAATATCAGGACTGTCACATGCCTCAATTTGAATAGTGAAAAGTGTCATTATGTTTATTGGACAGTTCGATCATAAAGCCTTCACGCCATTCCATAGTTTCACAGATCAAAGTGATAGGCCTGATACTAAATTCATCGAAATTCAACTTTGAAAGAAATATAAATTTTCTTGGAAAAAATTTCTCCGCGAAGAGAAGGGAGACTGAAGAGAGTGGATTTTCGTGCTATGACTAAATCCTTGAAATTTGTTCGGATTTCCAAATATTTGAAAGCCTTCTTGATTTGCAATAGTCAACGGGTGAACTGAATCTTTTGTAACTTGGCACACTATACTTGTACCAAGACATTGCCAAAGCGATCATTGTGACTTCGTCTGTCCGTTCAGTATAGACGGCACGGACCAGTCAAACTCGTCGGATTTTGAACGGGGAAAGTGAATATGTATATATGGTATCAGACCTATTGCGCAATTCCTACAATTGTGGTTTAGAAGTTGAAAATTACTTCCCTTGGCATGAAACACCGGCAGATGGCGGTTTTTCGCCCGTGGATCTTCCATCAATAATCCTATGGGCTAAAACGTTTCCGGTTTTGATAATCCTAATATTCAGATGCAAATAAGATCATCTTTTCTTTTCTAACGTGGCTAATTGATGCTCATATGAAGTCGTTACCTCCGCTGATGTCTTTCACTGCATTATTGCCACTGCCCAGGTTTTGACTACAATGTAGTCATTTCTCACTTGTTAATCAATGTGATTACGTGTGGTTAGATGTGGATAAAAATCATACTACTACACAAACCACAATAGAAGTACAACTCGAATTCTTTTTCTCGAAAAATCGGACGAAAAAATCGTCAAAAAATGTCCTTTTTGAAAATGGCGTCATTGTCACGTCAACATGGCGACCATCTTTGATTGTTTCGATTTTCTTGTAGGGCTTGACACAAAGATAAAGTGTGGTAAGTTTCAGTCCTCTAGCTTTAGGGATAGCAAAAAATAGCCGTCCCCAGGCTGTGGTACACCCCAAATCGCCCAGGCCAGACAACGTTAATACGAAGTGATTATATTGCAACTCGGGTCTTATTCGATGTTGAAACCACTCCTCATTGGGACTGATACCCTAAGGTCATTTATCATTCAATATCCACAATTCTATAACACTTGTGTCAATAACATCGAGCTAACCGTGCATGTATTACACGTTTTAGCACGGTTATGTGAAATCAACACCCGCCAAGTGCAGGTGTTCACTGGGAGATTCCATTTCACAAGTCGGGTGAGGAAAGGGACGTCTGCTTTCATTCAAGTAACAATGGAATAAAACAGACAAATAAATTGCAATTTGAAATTTCTTTCTCAAGTTTAACTGT
Organism: Hanleya hanleyi; assembly: GCA_036873755.1. NCBI lineage: Eukaryota > Metazoa > Mollusca > Polyplacophora > Lepidopleurida > Hanleyidae > Hanleya > Hanleya hanleyi. The sequence continues at coordinate 14,650 of JAVTVY010042738.1, read as the reverse complement.
TGTTTGCATCGTGAAATTGGTTAACAAAGCTACACAAATAGACAAATATCCAAGTAATTTCCACACAGTTGACAGTATCATTCCCCATTTAAGAGACCACATAAACTCGTCCACTGACATTGGCACGAGGCCAACCGAGACGGGAGCATCAGTGGACTAGTTTTTTTCAAGAAAGGGGAGAAAGGTTGTCAAATTTTAAGATATGTTTTCAACCTTTCATTATAATCTTTGTTGATAGTCAATTTGGGTAGTGCAATAGAATGGAAATAATGTTCATAGGAGTGCTCAATGGTTATTTTACGCCCTTGCCCTAAAATATAAACTTTGAGCACGCCTATGAAAACATTATTTCTTAATTCAATATTGCAACCCCTTCTGTTGGAAGTGCGGTCGTTATCATCGAGGAATTATATCGATGGGTTGTATTTCATTAACTCTTCAAAATTGATTTCATATGAACACACGTTGTCTATAGAGCTCACGAATTGCGTTAGCTATACGCATCCTCCATAATGCCGGTTTGTATATACCGTATACAAGCCCTGAACGCAGATTAGGGCAGCCCAATTATTACTCGAACAGTCCGTTCAAAATAACAGCCAATAAACGGACGGCGTTAGAGCGTGTTTCGCCGCGTTAACAGACAAGCTGAGTTTATAATCAGAATAAGTTGTAAAACGGTCCATTTGATCGAGGGATTGATACGTGAGCGTCGCTCCAGTCAAAACAATCAGGGATACATACAACTGAGGTCAAAAGAGATGAAATATACGAACGTTGCCTGGCTTCTAATTTGCTCAAATAAGGGTACATTCGGAGAGGTCATGAGGTTATGAATGTGATTCAGGAGTCGTAAAAATTACGACTGGTCTTACAGCTATGCCAAACCCATATTCTGCCATGGTACGGCTTCGTCAGACGAACCATGGTTAGATATAATGGCTATCCGTCAAGTAGGCCTATAACAGTCTAGTAATCGAATACTCCCGTGTGTCACTGATTCATCCTCGATCGTGATTAATCCAGTGTCAAGTGGCCTCATCTTCGTCAAAGATAACGTGGTCTTTTTTTATTGAACAATGGGGACATAACTGTCAATATTATACGTTCGTGACCATACGAGGAAATTACAAAAACCTAATCTATAATTCAACTCTTAAAAAAACATATGAAAACTATACCTCGCGGGGATAATGAAATATTTTGTATGTAAACATGGATAGATTTCGATTCCAATAATCCCATGGATTGGCACCTTGCGGTAATATAGCGTCTATTTTGCCTTAATCAAGCCATACTCAGTTCTATTATTTGGCCATGTATTGGTGCTGGCAAAGTAAATGGAATAAGCAGGTAAAATATTATACGCAAGTCTGTGTCTGGCCAATTAAAAAGAATATCAAAATCTTAAGTACACGCTGAATCTATAAATCTATCAAGAGTAGGGAATTTGATGCCATCATGACATCACACGATATCAATACGCTTTAATTTGTATCTCTTGCATGGGATGTACCACAGCCGGCGGAAAGTCCCCCCCCCTATATTTTTTCGCGATCCCTAAAGCTAGAGCACTGAAACTTACCAAACGTTAAATAATTCGTGTCAAGCCCTACAAGAAGATGTAGAAAATCCAAGATGGCCGCCATAATGACGTCATTTTCAAAGAAGACATTTTTGACGATTTTTCGTCGGACTTTTCGATTTTTTTATTTATTTCTTATCAAAGACTGCATGAGATATTAGTGAATAATAATGTGATATGGAATAAAATAGGTTTTACTCACTTTTCCATGCAGAAAAGCAAATTTTTTGAAGAAATCTGACGAAAATGTCACTTTTCTGGTAACCAACATTGTCGCCATTTAGATTCTACCCCTCATCCACTGCTCGGGAGATCATGCAAATAGGCTCAAAATGACCCCAATATGATAGTCTACAAAGTCACGGAGTCTCGGCTCTCCAATTTTTGTCGTTCCGGAGATAAGAGCAAAAATCCCGACGGGAGGGGGTGGGCGGGGTGCCCCCTCCCCAGGCCAGGTAGGGTTAACGTCAATTATTAGCGCTGAAATTATATAAAGCTAGACATGGTTATTTTCATAGTATATACTTACCAATTGTTCCATGTATTGTGATAGTAATTTGGATTTGACTGGGGTATATTATACGTATCTATGGGATTTTGTAATTTGATATCAGCAAAGAACCTCGGTAATCAGATATCTGTCATCCTTATCCTCATTTTCCTCGCTTGTATTTAATTATTCCCCTTCCTGTTCAATATCCGTACCAACAAAAAAAGATTGTTATTGCAATCAATAGTTCGCGCATCCAGAGGAGACCAAAACGGATCAATCGTCTCGAGACACATCATTCGATAGGCAAACTAGTATTGGGGCAATAAGCAGACAACTTTATATGAAGGAGCGCTCCATTCGGTAATTGCATCACTGACATATTGAAAGTGGCTGGTAAGTTCGGCGCGATTGATCACAGAAAAAATTCTGCGGAATTTCGTAACGTCTCGATCGGTCAGGTTTCAAATTTACACAGCCAATCAGAATCGATTTAGGATTCGAAATGGGAGCTGGTGGGATTTGTTCTAATTGTTCAATTATCTGAGCAGATTTCACCCGGTCGCGCCTTAACCACTAACTGGTCACGCCTTAACTGCGTTGCCAGTTGATTGATCGTGTAAGTTGCAAGTTATGAGCTGGTTGGGTCAGTGGACGTATTGTGCACCCGGACTGTAAGTTACCAGTTGACTGGTCGTGTACATCCCTGTATTAAGGTAACTAGTTGATTGGTCGTGTGCACCCTGGTTGTAAGCCACCAGTTGATTGGTTGTGTTCACTCCCATTGTGCATTTAAGTTACAAGTTGATTGATCGTGTGCACCCTGGTTGCAAGTTACCAGTCTATTGTTTTTCTAACTCTGATTACGAGATGTCGAATGACAGCAGCTTTCGGTGATACATTTTCCGGATCTAATCTATCACATCGGCCGATCTTACCAGCTACTTCCCATTGAAGCCTGAATTTGACTGCTTGGGTCATAACCAATGTTTCATCAGACAACAACATCAGACCGATATTCACATATCACACTGGACGAACATCAAAGGACGATTCATCGATATAAATAATGCAGTATTGGAACAGATTTTGCATAGTTTTCTATTCACTAGGACTGGCTAACTGTCAAGGTAAAGTAGATATTATGTCTATTCATTCATCCTACTTTTATTTCAAAAATATCATGTTACATTATCTCTTGGTTAAATGTCTCTACATTCTTTATAGTTGCATATTCTAATTCACCAATTTTGCACTGTCAGAAAAATGGTAATGGCCCATCGCTCATCGGTGATGAGGCCATGTCGTGGCCATTTAACGGTGAGGACAAGTGGTGACGAAAGTAGTACATCATGTCTATATAGATGACCTCGTCCTACCGCTTTAACTTGGAGGACGTGGACTGCCGCATTAGACCTTTGACCACATATGACCCTGAGTGACGTCAATGTGACGACACTTGGATTACGGGATAGCACAGTTTTCACGAATAAAGCAGGTTAACCGGAGGTGACGTCATCAAAATCGACAATAGCCGATGTCTCTTGAATAGTAGGGGCTGGTAATATGGCGCTTAAACTGTTGGATACCTTACAATAGAAGCGTTAATTTGAATATACCAGTGACATCACCATGGCTTTATCAAGGTGGATGTAAGGTTATTTGCCGGGAAATGTCATAAGTCTTATCGACGAGAAGCTATTGATGAAATAAGCGGTAGAGAGAGATTATACTGAACGAGGTAATGCTTTGGCTAGGCCACTCATCCTGATTAGATGCTTACACAGACAGATTCATTGAGGTAATTATGGCATAAATTCGTTCACTGAAATCAGTATTTTGAAGTGCCGAGAACATACTTTATCGCGTATGAGCCAACAAAGCACATACATCCCTACCGTATACTTGCATATGTCATATTCTTCTGCAAATGACACACGGATACTATCAATGAAGGTACTTTACTAAAGTAGACTCTTTAAGAAAAATGACATGATAGATTGCGATAGAGCTCGAATGCGCGTTTTAGACTCGCCTTCGTTTGTCGGTCAACACGGTTAGCTGAAGGATCGGTTAAGAGACATGAAAGACGAGAACAAGAAATAACGTACACATTGTGTTTTATTCATCAACATGGATATTAACTAAAATACAACAGCGACAAGCCGGCTGTAGATTATTGGCATAGTATTATTAATACATTAGACCCGGTGTCGTCGGTGATTCATCTGTACAAGAAAGTATGCCTATACCGTGGGAATTCCAATAGTTACAAATCTAAAACGGTCTTTTCTAAATATGAGACGTCCCACCTCTGACATCCTGAAGCTAGAATATCATATTGGATGTGAAATTAGACGCTATTGAGTTCTTCTTACTCGGCGTATTCAATAAGGGCATATCTGTATATTTTCACCTTTTGATACGAAATAGGTGGTACAGAGATACATGTTCGGTTTATGAGTAGGACCTAACCTATTCCCGCAGTCGACGTGTATTTGACGGCATGCGGTACTCGCGAGTCGTGAGTACAAACATTTGGCCACGGTGCCGGCGAGAGAAAACGAAAGTAAAAAATAGGAACAAACACGGTTCTTAATATTTTAAACAATACAATGAATTAATAGTAGGCCGGTCAAAGACACGAAATGTAACTTTTGATGGCATTGTTTGTTACAAATGGGTAACCATGCTAAATTAGTTCTTTGTGTGCTAGGGTTCGAGGTGGGAGGGGATACCACCCGGATTTTGGACGTTAAAGGTCATTTCGGGGTCACTTTTGAGGTTAAATATGGTCAAAATTGGTAAAAGTCGTTCCTAAATTAATTTCCATTGCGATGTTTGTTACCAATGGCTATCCACGCTAAATTGGTTTTATGTTCTGTATGGTTTTAGCACAGGTAAGGCTAGCTCCTTATTTATTGGAATTGAGGTCATTTTAAGGTCACTTTACGAGTCAAATGAGGTCAAAAATGCTGTTTTATTTCATATATTTTGTGCTGTTTGTTATTTACTTTTGTATGCAGTATAGTTCAAGGTAGGGTGGATACTAAGACAACTTTGATAATTTGAGGTCATTATCAGGTCATTTCGAGGTCAAATAACATCCAAAGATGGCCAAAAGATGGACCTTAAAACAAATTAAAACATTTTTATGTGAAATTCCGTGTAAAGAAATGAGTATCAAATCTGAAGTAGTTCTACGGGATGAATTTTTAGATATTAGTGTAGGGTAATTCAGTATTTTTTGTTTGTGAATTTTGGTAACATCCATTTTCTTATAGACTGAACCTTTCCGACCAATATATTTGTTGGTCCGAAGGTTTCTTTCTCCAGTTTGAAGTAGTTTGAGTTAACCCTTTCTGGCCTGGGTGATAGAGGGTTCGGAAATTTAGTGCCCTTTTGAACATTTACGGTATCACCACAATGATAACAATGGAGAGCAAAGACTTTCCGTACCTTTGGAATATTATATTTGGCTAATTTTGAGCCTATCTCTGTAATTCTAGTGATTAACCATCATGCGTTAATTCAAAATGGCGCTCGTGTGGGTTCATCCATAAATCGCCCTTTTTCAGGTTATTCATATAATAGTCATTATTCTTAGCCCATTGTGCAAATTAGTTAACACAAAGGAATCTCCCATCAAGTCTAGTATCTTTCGCCTAGTTTGTGTCCGTTTGCTTAATTCTCAGCTTAAAATATGATGTTTTAATTCAAAATGGCGGACAGGTGGGGTAATCTGAAAATGACATTTTTCATGTTGCTCGTATAGTTCAAGGCATTATTCTTACATCACTGCGCAAATTCAACAAACCGGGGGATCCCTATGCATAAGCTAACATTTTATTCTCATTTTGCATCTATTTACATATGCCGAAAATCAAGATTTGATGGTCAAATTCAAAATGGCGGCCATATGGGGTCCTCAGAAAATCACACTTTTTTCTGTTGCTCGTGTGATTCAAGGCATTATTCTTATCTCACAGAGCAAATTTATCAAAACCGATGGATTTCTATGCATAGCCTAACATCTTATTCCCATTTGGAATCTATTTTCATATCCCACAGATTAAGATGTGATGGTCAAATTCAAATGGGCGTTCATATGGGGTCATCTGAGAATCACACTTTTACCTGGTACTCATGTAGTTCAAGGCATTGTTCTTACCTCACCGAGCAATTGTATCAAAACTGAGGGATCTCTATGCATAGCCTAACATCCTATGTCCATGTTGAATCTATTTACATATGTCTAAGATGAAGATTTGATGGTCAAAATCAAAATGGCGGCCATATGGGGCCATCTGAAAATCACACTTTTGGCCGTAGCTCGTATAGCTGAAGGCATTATTCTTAGCTCATTGTGCAAATTTATAAAAACTGTGGGATTTCCAAGCATAGCCCAACAACATATGCTCTTTTTGATTCTACTTACGTATCCCTAAGATAGTCCAGCAAATCTAGCGCATTTTTGGGGTCAACCCACCACAAATTGCAACAGAATTTATTTCACTGTTATGCATTTCAGAAAGGTCCCCAAAATAACATACTAACAGTCTACAATCCCATATGCATGGGAAATATCCTAATTTTCAAGTTTAAATTTGACGTCTTTTTTGCGAAATTTCAGTGGTTATCTGTCTCTTGCTCCTATAAGAAAACCTTGTACTTGGTAGTAAGCGTGAAAGAAATGGGTCATTACTTACACTCATTCCATTCGTTATCATATCAAGGTTATACTCAGCCTAAAATAATACCCTTGCACGAAAATATTTATGGAGAAATTCAAAATGGCGGATGTATGGGGCCATCCAAAATCTGAACTTTTTACCATTTTCATGACAGTCCAGGCAATCTATCTAGTTTTTTGGCTGGAACCAAAACAAATTGCAACAGAATTTTTTTCACTGGTATGCATTTCTAATAGGTCCACAGAACAACAAACTAAATGTCTATCAAAATCTATGTGGTGGAGATAGAACTTTTTTTCTAAAACAAAGATACACCATCATGCTTCATATAAGAAGGTAGAAAATATTGGTTTGTCTCTGAATAAGGACAGTTTATCATCCAGAATTCCAATCAATACATGATGATCTAGGATACATTATTCTATGGTGGTGAAAACATTTGCATTCCCAATAGATTTGCTCATAAAAGTAGATAGCAAAACGATAGTTCAGCACCAGGGTATATAATCATACATGGTAATATCCTGCAAGCTGGCATTATTTCCATTAGCATTGTTATCCGAAAGGGAACTGACAAGCTGTGATATATTTTCTTTCAACCTATGACAATCACAGACAATAGTTTCATTAACTTATAAAGATATAACTCTATTATCACAAGGGGGCCCTCGGTGGCCGAGTGGTCTAAGGCGCTTCGCTGGTGACCGCTAGCCTCACACCGCTGAACCGGCACGGGTTCGAGCCCAGTTGATCCATGTGTGAAAGTTTGTCAGTTACTTGCCGAAGGGCGGTGGTTCTCTCCGGGTACTCCGGCTTCCTCCACCAACCAAACTGACTGTCACCATATGAGTGAAACAAACTGAAGTGTGACATTAAGCCAAATTCCCTCCCTCCCTCTATTATCACAAGCACGTAGCAAGTATCGGGTCTGATATTCAATAGTGTTTGTACCTTGTTGAAAAAAATGCAGCTTTGACAATCATTAGAGAGAGAGAGAGAAATTAGATTCAACGTCGCGTTTAGCAATAGTTCAGATATATAACGACAATCTGCCAAACATTTATGATCCATCACAATTGTTTGTAAGACAAATGTTGTTGATGAAAGAAGAATAATTATGCAGATCCTAATATATCATTTAATTATCAAACAAATAATACTTTGAATTATAGGCAAAGTTGACGGCATACCTTATCAAGTTTCATTTTACATTCTGGTTCATAGTAATATTATTAGGGGAAGTGACTTTTCATACATATAGTTGATGTCTTTCATTGTTATTCCTCATGAACAGTGCCATAAGTTGAGGAATATTTCACAGCACTATCAATCCCAATCTTCGCCAATGTCATTTGCAAAGGTCTGGGTTTGATGAGTTTGCATAGCTCAGTCGTTTGCATTCTCCACACACACTTGAACTATCCTCCAGGCCATGATCCTTACAGGCGCATCTGCTTCAGCTACAATCCTTCTTGCATTTCCACCTGATAACCTCAAGTAACCCCTGAAGCTGGTGGCAGATCACTTTTCGCAGGGAGAAACCGATTGAATTGTCCACTCCCATTTTTGTGGCTGCAATGGATGGTCTTCCCCTCAAGTCAATTCCTTCGTCTGGGTTACTACTGTATAAACATATCAGCGTTTTATATGCTGCTGCAATAAATGACCTTCATCGGGACTCCCATGACCTGGATGAACACTTCAGCTTGTTAGCGAAAAAGCTCAGTGACAGTTGTCTTCTTCAAGGCAGCACCTTTGTCAATGCCTATGGTCGGAATACTATGTCACAGTCCAGAAGGGCATGCACAAGCAACATATTTGTACAGACTTGCATTCCCAGCACAGACTTTGTCTTCTTGACATTCCAAACTCTCCGGCCTCACTAGCGACATGGTCGTTCAGACAAAGAAAGACGAATTACAAGCGTCTGGTCCGTCATTCATAATTCAGCCGTCGTCCATTAGAGAATATCCGCGTCCATAATCCAAAGACCTATTCCATATTCCATATAACAGTATTATCACCAAATTCAAAAGACAATCATAGTATACATAAACATAGGCTTGTTTCCTGCAAGAGAGAAGCGGTCAACAGTTTTCAATGATGCCGGCAAGACATCATGATGTTTCAAAAATATTTCTTAATCCATAATATTCGTTGTAAAGTCGTCATCTAAAGAATGATGCATCTCGGTCACGCTTTGATTGTGACTGTTCATATGAGTACCATGAGGATCTTGAAATACATGGGTTCATACGGCCCCTAACCCCGGGTTATGCGGAATTAGACACAAGTTACGAAACGTAACGCCATAGATCTTGCACGCTACGCTCGTATTTTGCTATCAGCATGCGAAATGTATCGCCAAATTTGAGAAACTTTGAGTGGATGCGCTTGATGGTGTAGCCCTGTTTTAGCAAACAACGTCAACAAGTAGCAGTTCATTACTCTTATGACCAGTTGGAAAGGGCGGGATGTTTCATATGCAGATGTTTTTATTGTAAAAGCTGCCATTTATTCGACTGAAAGCATCACAACTTTGGTTGGTTATGATACTGACCTGTTAGTTCTGCTCTGTTTTCATGCAGACATGGATGACAATGGCATCTACTTTCAGCCAAGAGAGAATGCAAAGAAACGGATAGGTTGGAATGTCAAGAAGACAAAGGCTGTGTTGGGAATGTAAGTCTGCACAAATATGTTGTTTGTGCATGCCATTCAGGGCTGTGACACAGTATACTGATCATATGGCACTGGCAAATGTGCGGCCGTAAAGAAAACAACGCTCATTGAGCTATTTCGCCAACAAGCTGAAGTGTTCAGCCAGGCCATTGGGAGTCCCGATTGAGGTTATCTATTGCAGGTGCTTGTGTGTTTATACAATGGTAACCCTGACGAAGCAATTGGCTGCATTAGATACAAGCGTTTCTGTGACAAAAACGACCCATATATGTGCAGGTACAATTACAACACATATAAGGGAAGTGGGAAGAGGTGCCGACATACTGGCATTCAAAACCTTCCACCAACATCAGCATCAGCTAAGTATCAAGGTTCGCGTGTTTAGAGTGGAAAGGGGAAGACCATCCATTGCAGCCACAAAAATGAGGGTGGGCGGCTTCTCTCTGTGAAAACTGAACTGCCACCAGTTCCACTGGCACTCTTTGAGGTTATCAGGTGCAACTACAAGAAACATTGCAGCTGAAGAAGATGCATCTATAGGAGCATGGCTTATATTACTGAAAATGTAACATGGTAAATGGCATGGTAGAACGTCATGGTAGAACATCAAGTTTGCCTATAATCTAGATTATTATTTGTTTGATAATTAGCTGGTAGGATCTGCATAATTATTCTTCTTTCGTCAAAACATATCCGACACACAATTGCGATAGATCATTAATGGCACATGTTGTGATAATAGAGAGATATCTCCATGAGTGGGTTTGTGGAAATATTGTCTGTAACGGTTATCAGTTGAAGGAAAATACATCACAGCTTGTCATTTCATTTATTTTGAGAGAGAATTCCTCTTTCAGATGATTATGATAATGGAAAAAATGTTAACTGACTGAATATTACCATGTATAATTCATATAGCCTGATGCTGAACTATCAGTTTGCTATCCACGCTTATGAGCACATTCACCGGGAAGACACATGTTTTCACCACCATGGCATACTGTACCCTGGGTCATGTATTAATTGGATTTCTGGATGATAAACTGTCCTTATTCACGGAAAAAACAATATTCTACCTTGCTTATATGAGACATAATGGCCTATTATGTATTATAAAATGGCGTATCTTTGTTTTCAAAAAAAGTCGTATCTCCACCAAATAGATGTTTAGTATGTTGTTCTGGGAACCTATTTGAAATACATACCAGTGAAAAAAATTCTGTTGCAATGTGTTTTGGGTCCAGCTAAAAAAAACCCAGATAGATTGCCTGGACTGTCATGAAAATGGTAAAAAGTTCAGATTTAGAACGACCCCATACATCCGCCATTTCGAATTTCTCCATAAATATTTTCGAGCAAGGGTATTATTTTAGGCTGAGTATAACCTTGATATGATAACGAATGGAATGAGTGTAAGTAATGACCCATTTCTTTCACGCTTAGTACCAAGTGCAAGGTTTTCTTATAGGAGCAAGAGACAGGTAAACACTGAAATTTCGCGAAAAATACCTCAAATTTCAACTTGAAATTTAATATATTTCCCATGCATATTTGTTTGCAGACTTTTAGTATGTTATTCTAGAGACCTTTCGGAAATGCACTGCAGCAAAAACAATTCTGTTGCAATTTGTGGTGGGTCAAACCTCAATTTGACTGGACTAAGATCAAGATTTGATTATCAAATTCAAAATGGTGGCCATATGGGGTCATCTGAAAATCATATTTTTTTCATGTTGCTCGTTTACTTCAAGGCACTATTCTTCGCTAATTGTGCAAATTTATCAAAACAGAGGGATCTCTTAGCATAGCCGAACAACTTACCCCCATTCTGAAACTATTTGCATATCCCCAATATCAAAATACGATGTTCAAATTCAATATGGCAGCTGTGAGAGGTTATCTGAATCTCCTGCTTTTCCATGTTGCTCGTGTTTATCAAGGCATTGTTTTCAGTTGTGCAAATTTATCAAAACCGAAGGGTCCCACATCATAGCCAGATACCTTTTGCCCATTTTGAATCCATTTGCCTAGTCGTCAGATCAAAAATGATAGTTAAATTCAAAATGGCGACCATAAGGAGTCATCCGGAAATTCCTCTTTTTCATATTACTGTTAGAATATTTTTTTCATTCTAGGAACAAACTTGTTTAAATTGAGCAGAATAACGCCGTGGCTTATTACATTATGCCTATTTTTATTCTGTTGGCATAATCTTCAGCTGAGAATACAAGTATTAAATTCAAAATGATGACCATGTGGGTTCATCTGTAACTCATATTCTCATTTTGCTCTTATAATTCAATGTATTGTGATTACATGGAGTTGAAAGTAGCAATTTCTCAAAGCCAAGCCCCTTCACAAATCAGATCGATCTGACTATTTATGGTCCTAGTTTGGCTCTATTCGTACAATCATCAGCTAGAAAAATAATCCTCGACAAACAATATAATGGTTACATAATGGTTAGTTTGCCTACCTTAAACCCCACATTACATACAACTAATTCCGTCTGTCTACCAATTCGTAACAATTAGTATTGCAGATATTAATTTATAACCGATTTGTACCCATTTTTGACCTCATTTACCAAAAAGTTACCCTAAAATGATCTTAATTTGAATAATTCACGTGTTATCTAGGACTATTTTAAAACTTACACTACATACTACTGATTCAGTTTGAATACTGATTCGTAACAATTAGTACTGTGAATATTAATTTATAACCGGTTTTCAGCATTTTTTTTACCTCATTTGTCCCAAATATGACACTAAAATGACCTTAATTCTAATAATTAACGTGTTATCGATGACTACATCCAACCCTACCCTACATTCAACTGATTCAACTGGAATACGCAATCGTAAAATTATTACTGTGCAGATCACCGATTTTCACTAATTTTTGACCTTATTTGACCCAAAAGTTACCCTAAAATGACCTTAATTCTTGTAATAAACGTGTTATCTATGACTACCTGACACTCTACACTATTTACAACTAATTCAGCTTGGATACTCATTGGTAACAAACAATGCGGTGGATGTTAATTTATAACCGATTTTTACCCACTTTTGACCCTATTTGACCCAAAGAGTGACCCTAAAATGACCTTAATTGACCAAAAGCAGGATGGTATCCCCTCGTACCTTGATCCCTATCACTCAAAGAACTAATTTAGCATGGGCACCCATTTGTAACAAAAAATGCCATCGAAAATTTTTAAAAGCGTTTTGGGGGACTTTGACCGGCCGACTATAAGGATTATCCTGTGGGTGCAGTTGTGCTCTAATGAGCATGCGTAAACTGGAACTCCGTGGGATTTTCAAAATTACACAAACAGATTCAACCACATTTTTTAATGGCAAATGTTCCTTTCATCACACATTCAACATGTTCACTGGGTGTCTCGGCGGCCAGTAATCGTTAAAATCGCTTGTAACCACCACAACACTGTATCACATTGCAACAACGAGCTCGCATCGTGTTGATGATGGCAATTTGAAAATGTCAAAATGTCGGTAATGGGAGTTAAAAGTTGCAAATTTCTGTGGTAAGCCATGCCTCGGTTATCGAATATGGATATTTAGGTACGGCGCATCACGTTGGGCACACCGGTTCTCGTTAGATCACCGAAGTTAAGCAGCGTTGAGCTCGGTCAATACTTGGATGGGTGACCGGGTGCTGTACTGGCTGGACTGATCAGTGTCCAGGATAATAGGAACTGTGGACACTCTCGTGTTCTGGCACATGTAGGCGCCGTCGTGATATGGCTGAAAAAAATGTTGAAAACGACGTTAAATCCTACTCACTCACTCACTCACTCACTCACTCGAATATGGATAGGGATAGTGCAATTGGCCTTTTGGAGGCTAACACGCCAGTAAAACAGGTTGCGCGTCGAATGGGATTGACTCCTAATGCCATTCATAAATTACAAGACAAAAGATGTGAAGGATCTGCCGAGAAGTGGAAGGCCCAGGGCAACCACGCAGCGACAAGATCGGCGAATCGCAAACGTCGTGCTCAGGAACAGAAGGTCATTAGGTATGAGGGCCTGCGTGTGCCACAAAAAGGCGAATACCATTTTCGTCGACCAATCCTTTTCCTAGTGGCAAGATCATTCTTTGCATGACGTTCGGAAAAAAAGACTGAAAATGTAAAAAGAAACAAATTCAGGCATTTCAGAATGTTTTGAAACTTTATTTCGGAACAGAAACGCTAAAATCAATATTTCCTCTGAAAAATCTCATGCCTGTAATCAGTATGATAAATGCGCGGTGACATCGCTAAATCATTGTCGAATGTGGCGCGGATTCAACTCGTTCCTCAATTCAATTAACCCCCATTTTGAATTCCAACACTAGAAGTCTGAGATCAGATTCGAGCAAATGCTGGTGCTGGTTGAGTGCCCACACAATTACATGTAGGTGACGCCGAAGAGTCGTCCAATTACGTACTAAATCGCATTTTAAGCGATGTTATTCGCATTTATTCAACGCTCTTCATGATTTCCATATTGTGTGTTTAATGTACATTGTAAACCAACCGAACTTTTCCATATCAGCATGAGTAATGTACAACAAACACAGTCCACGCAGCTCATGGTTATATAACTAAGCTATCCCTCATGATTATTGTCTGTTCTACCGATATAGCACGTACTGATCCAAATAAATATATCTGTTTGGGAAGTTCGTGCAGTGTAAATTATCAACAATACTGTATCCATTGTAGTTTGATCATTAGTGAAAATTAATAACTCTCCGTGGGAGTAACGAATTAATGCATTTAAGGGATCCTGAAAATAAAATCAATCTTTCCATTATAAATGTTGTCATCGTCAAGCATATTTGATGTACAGTAATCGTTGTTAAACGCACCCATTTATTCTGCAAAATTTACAGCCAAATATTTTGCCATGGAGGAAGATAATGTGTAAATACTTTCGTGTTGTAGCGAGTAAACTCATTCATCAAGGCATACATTTCCCCATCGGACACACTGATGAGAAGCTCGACGAACATGTTTAACCAACTACGGTATAGTTCAAATACAATAAAATCAGCACTGTCACACGCCATCAAACAACGTCATGATAACTCAGGAATTGCGTGAGAATTGTGTCTTTGTGTGAATATGTGCCAGACCAGTGGCGATTGACTAAGATGTAACGGTTATGTGTGTATTGTCAAATGT
>JAVTVY010042737.1:0-17850 GCA_036873755.1 Hanleya hanleyi | reverse complement strand
AGAATGTTTCACGTTCCAAACATTCTTTCGCTCCAATACTATTTACAGTTTGATGTATATGGTGTACCGTAATTATCAACTATACGTTTGCACATGTATAGTAGTTCAACATGTGGTGCTGCAAAGGTATTACAGTACTAGTGGGGCTATACTGATACCTATACAGTGAATCACTATTCATTGTTGCGCATTACAGTGTTGTACGCTTGATTTTTACGAATGGACAGTTACGATGGGGTCCATCTCTTGTTATATACCAAGAAACTGAGACTTTCTTTGATTGAGCTAGTTTCTGTACACATAGTGGCATCTATGATGTTGTGGCGGTATTATTATACATGAGGTCCGTAGTACACTATGAGAGGACTACACCTGTGCGGGATCGTTCTATCATGTCTATAAGCCCAGAGCTGGCACTGTGAGAAGTTAAATGCTCTGTACGATATGATTATTGGCACTAATTTAATCATATCTATATTTTTCAGAATTATGTCTGACTCAGATAAATCTGGTTACTCTAAATGCCATCAATGGTCGGTTAAGGGTACCATTGGGCATGAGTGCTCGAAATGTTCGCTATGCACGGAAGGGAATAGGTGCGAGGTATGCTCTGCCTGGCTGGAGGACGTCTTTCAGCGCTGGCTGTTTGTACGTTCATGGTCCGTGGCGGCACTACCGACCGTGAACCCGGGTACCTCCGGTTCGGGTCTTCCTGCGATATCCCAACCCGTAGGAAGGTTTATACCCGAAGCGGAGCTAGATGCACGTTTTGCGGAGCTTTATTGTGCTCTGGGCCTGTCCCAGGGCGCGACAGCTGCCAGCGAAACAGGCACACCAGTGTTCGTGGTTCCTCGGATGGGGAGCGCCGCGTTGGGAAAGCCCCCTGCTACTTCTTCGACCAAGAAACGCAGGGCGCGCAAGTCGAAGGTGCGAGCCAAGACTTTGCGCGGTCCGTCCGAGACTTGTAGTTCTATCCAAGCCATCGAGTGCTCCTACGACTCTAGTCGCTAGTGAGACACCGTCCGATCCCTCTCGGGGTCCGACGGGAGATGGTATGGATGGGAACACAACTGTGCTCGACAGGATGGCCAAGTCCACCAGCCTAGCCGAGATTGAGGTCGAGCAATCTCCGGCCGACACGGACCGCCCGGTCCGTGTTGTGGCGTCGTACGGTGGCCGTGATCACTCCGATGCCAGGTTGCTAGCCCGTGCTCGTGATCATGACTCCGTTCAATTGGGAACATCCGGCCTCTGCCGTGACGGTTACCCGTTGAACGGGGATCATATCCAATCCTCTTGGTCACGCCCCACGGGTGACCTAGGATCTTCATCCGGCTCCGTCATCGGCTCTATTGATGATCGGTTGCTTGAGGATATGGATATGGAGGTCGGTTCAACGTCCAGAGAGGACCCCGTCCCTCACGTTGACTTGGACCAGGAGCAAGTGGGTACCATCGATGATACCATCAATGCGGCTCTTCTGCGGGCTGCCGCTCAACAGAAGATGCCGGGAGGCCCACAGCTCCTTACGCTCGGCCATATGTCCTCTTGGACTAGGTCGTTAGCGTATGCTGCTGAAGTGTGCGGTGTGAAGTGTACGAACACTAAGCAGCAAGAACCCGTTAAGCGATCGCTAACAGGTCAGCTGCCGGCTCGCCGGCCGGAGCTACCCTTGTTAGGGCTAGATCCATTTGTGGATCAGGATTTCGATCCGCTTTCGGTGAGGCCGCAGGGAAAGGGTAAGCGTTCCCTGCGTACGGCTCCACCCGGGTTCACTGAGCTCTTCAGAGGCCCCCTGTCCGAAGTCAAGCGGACGGAATCGGCTTCGAAGGTTGGACAGCAGTCCGCCTTTTTCCTGACCGGCAGACAACATCGGGAGGATCTCCATCCAAACGATATGTTGCGCCAGTCGGTTGAGGAAGAGCTCAAGGCGGCAGAGTGTTCGGCCCGGGCTGGGTTACGAACCTTTAGCCACCTTCTGCACATGACACACGCATCGCACGTAGCTGCCCTGCAGCGTACGGCTGACAACGCCATGTCCCGGTTGCACTCCATGGACGCGGAAGCGATTCCGAAACCCGTGGTGCTTCCGGCTGGCGATGGAGAACCGCTATCGGTTCCTCAAGCACCCCCAGAGTTCTACCACTGTATGCAGTTGGCTACTGCAACGGGGTTGGACCTTCTGACGAGGGTGATAGCCAGAGTGCAGATTGCCCGACGGAGACTCTTCCTGGCTGAGTCTCGACTGGGCTCGAGAGACCATGCGCAGAACCTCATCAACTTACCTCTCGGTAACGAAGAGCTGTTCTCCGACGGACTCAAAGCTTACGCTGCTGAGGGTCATATTGACTCTCAGGAGCTTGAGTCCATGATCAAACAACACCAGACCCTTGCTAAGGGGAAACGCAAAGCCAGTGTTTCCAAGCCCGCTGATTCTTTCTCCGGCTCTTCGAAGCCCAAGAAAGCCAGAAGAGGCTACCGTGGCAAGGGGAAGGGCAAGAAAGGGTCTAACAACCCTTCTAAGCCCGCTGGTAAGGGTGGGAAGTGCACCTGACATGTCAGTGTGCGCTCCCCCACTGCCCAGGACACCAACCTCAAGCTCAGCACGAGTTTGGGGGGGGGCCCCACCGGACTCGACACTTCTGTGTCGGCGCCTGGAACTGCCGGTCGGAGGCCGTCTCGCGCACTTCACCTCTTGGTGGAATCAATACAGCGCAGACAGCCTAGTAAGGCAGATTGCTACGGAAGGTTATCGAATGGAATGGAGCGCTCCAAACCGTTCACCTCCGCTGACAGGGACCCCACTGGTGACCCCGTTACCTCGAGACTCCCATCAAATTACTATTATACGGGACGAGATAACTTCCCTCCTCGCCAAAGCGGCGGTAGTAGAGGTGAAAGATCCGGCAACGGATCCGGGGTTTTACACCAGGATGTTTTTGGTGTCCAAGAAAACCGGGGGATGGCGACCGTTCCTCAATCTTCGGCCTCTCAACCGTTACATTCGCATCGAGAGATTCAAGATGGAAACTTCGATCTGTACGGGCCGGCCTTCGGGTCGGCATGTGGGCCGCTTCAGTAGATTTGAAGGACGCATACTTTCACGTACCGATCCATTCGGACTACAAAAAGTATCTAAGGTTCGCTATCGAAGGCAAGATATTGGAATTCCAAGCGTTACCGTTCGGAATTACATCTGCCCCTTGAGTTTTCACACGGGTAGTGGATGCCCTATCGGTCGTCCTACGGAGGTGTGGTGTGGATATCAGCACCTACATCGACGATTGGTTGGTCAAGGGACCGTCGGAAACGGCGGTCACCTATGCGATCAGGTTGACACTATTCCATGCGCTTCTCAGCGGCTGGATAGTCAACGTACCCAAGTCAGCGCTGACCCCGCCACAGTTCTTCATACACCTGGGGGTTCAGTTCGATCTCCGGATCGGGCGGATTCGGCCTTCGCCGGCTGCCCTAGATCTGCTGGAGGAGATGCTCGCGGTGTTCTTCACCTGCCGAGCTCTCCCGGCGAGAGAGTTCTTGCGACTTCTGGGTCCACTGGTCAGTCTGGGAGAAGTGGTCAACTACGGTCCACTTCGATGCAGACTCATACAACAGTGCTTCATATTAATATAAGGCAGGGGAGCTAAATTACGTGCACCTAAATCTGTTAAGGGGAGTGACAAGGGGAGCTAAAAATCGTGCATCTGGAAATTTTCAGGGCAGGGATTTTTCAATTTAAAAATTGAGAGTTTATTGTACCCTACCAGTGTGATATAATGAGCTCTCATGATCATGTTTGGAATTCCCAAGATATCAAATTGTGAAAAATATGAATTGATCGGCATCCAATCAATTTGTCAAAGGCCAATGCCATTCCTATACTTACTGAACACTACTATAAGAATTAAAATCTTTGAAACTAATGACAAATAGAACATCTTTACTCTCGGCATCCAATCAATTTGTCAAAGGCCAATGCCATTCCTATACTTACTGAACACTACTATAAGAATTAAAATCTTTGAAACTAATGACAAATAGAACATCTTTACTAGTCCAAAAATATTACTGAATACTTTTTTTTTTGTGAGTGACATTTTGTGTACCAAAGAGTGTCATCAAGCTGAGTGACATATCACAGTTTCAGCTCACTAGATCTACCATACAAATGATTTATTTTTTCAAGATAATTATTCATACTTTTTACTGGAAATTGGAAATATTTTGTTGTTGTTGCTGCTAAACAGGCATGGTATTCAGATGAAATGGGCTATGTAATATCGCCATAGCTAAATAAGGCTTCAATTCAATTTGTAATTTCTGAAATAATGCAGCATTTTATATCAGTCCCATAAAATTAGACTTGCGTTTCCACGTGGCCGATTGCCCACGATCCACATCCACAGAACTTTTTATGTTGAACAGATTACCAACGAATAAACAGGGTCCACATGAGACAAACTGTAACCGAATTATACTAAGTACTGGAACTTTGAACTTATCATTAAAAGAGCTTATTACCGGCATTTATTCCTGGTATTAATCTACTAGTCCGCGTTGTTGTCAGCGTAAAGTGATTGAATATCAGTGTCAACGAACAGGGGTTTTCCCCGCGACATGAGGCTGAGATGGTAACGAAGTTTTTCATTGGCTAAGAGTACCGCCTTATCATGGCCCAGCCAATCTAAACGCCAGTACTGGAATACGTTGCTTTCAGCCAATATGGTGGCGGGTCAACGATGTTAGGCGATGTCGAAAATTCAGAAATAAACAATCTGTATTCATGGGAAAAAGCAGCAGAATGGTTTTAAAAGAGACTGATCGCGATCTGAATGGGGCAGGGCGCATTTTAATTGAGGGGCCTGATAATGTTTTGCACCATGCCTTACTCTATGCATAAACAGTAAGATATTTCAGGTGCGCTAAAAAAAAGTGCACCTCGATCGAGAATAAGGCGAGCGAGAGGCGCGCGAGAGCGAAAGCGCGCCTTATAAATAAAGCACGGATACAAATGTACCTAATGTCCTTCTAGAAACAGAGCACAGGTCATTTGAACCAACCAATCCCGATAGACTCGAATCTATTATCAGCCCTCAGCTGGTGGCGGAACCGGGACAACTTCATCATGGGGGCCCCGTTGCATCCGCCGGAATCGAGTCTAGTCCTGTTTACGGACGCCTCCATGGATGGCTGGGGAGCACATCTGGACGAGAACCTGGCACAAGGAATGTGGACCGCGCAGGAAAAGACTTGGCATATCAATCTCTTGGAGATGAGAGCAGTCATCCTAGCGTTGAAACGGAGAAAGTTGTTCTGGTACGGTCGGACAGCTCAACAGCGGTCGCATACATAAACAAGCAGGGAGGGATGCTATGAATTATGACCTGGAAGCTATTCCAGTGGTGCATCAAGCATCAGGTGACCCTGCGAGCAGCGCATATTCCGGCGATACGGAACGTGCTCGCGGATTCTCTGTCTCGTCAGCAGAGGGTTCGTCCGACCGAATGGCAGCTGAACGACTTGGTACTCAGACAAGTGTTCTTTCAGTGGTCGACTCCTCATGTAGACCTATTTGCCACGAAGGACAACAAAAAGCTCCCAATATATGTGAGCCCGTTTCCGGATCCATCGGCGCACGCCGTGGATGCACTAGCGGTCCCGTGGTCAGGAATGTACGCTTACGCGTATCCTCCGACCATACTAATTCCGATGGTTCTCAAAAAGATCGAGAGCGAGAATTGCAGAGTCATTCTAATCGCTCCTTTCTGGCCGACACGATCGTGGTTCACGAGTCTCCTCAATCTTGTCGTAGACTACCCACGCATTCTGCCGGATCGTCCAGATCTCCTCACACAATGCCGGGGGCGTCGAGTTCACGACAATCCAGCAATGTTCAAACTAACTGCTTGGAATCTGTCATCGAATCTCGAGGTCAGGAGAGCTTTTCTCAACAAGCTGCCAATCTCATGGCACAATGTAGAAGGCCCTCCACCAGACGGGTTTATAACTCTAAATTCAGTCTGTTCTCGGAGTGGTGCGAGAGAAACTATAAGAATCCCTCTCAAACAACTCGGGAGAAGTAGCAGACTTCTTCGTATTCTTATATGAAGAAAAGGGACTACAACCAGTAACAATAGCTGGTTACCGGTCTGCCATAGCGACAATCCACCCTGGTTTTCGAGACGGGTCTAAGGTTACACAGAGCAAACCATTAGACGACCTGATCAAAGGCATGTTCCACCTACGACCTCGGGTGAAGAAAATGCCTCCTGCATGGAATCTCGAATTGGTCCTAAATGCACTTACGAGACCACCTTTCGAGCCCATGGGTCAGGCCAGTCTTAAGATCTTGACACTTAAGACTGTATTTCTCGTCGCTGTGGCGTCCGCTCTCTCCGCTGAGAAAGATCGCCTACATTTTACGGGCGAAGGTCTGCTACTTCAGCCGCGGGCTGACTTTGTGTCGAAAACAGAGACTATCAAACATGGCGCAAAACCCTTGGTTTTAGCTGACCTAGGTAAGTTCTCTCCTGACGATAAATTCTTATGTCCGGTGCGTGTTGTGAAGTATTATATCGAAGCTACCAAACATCTTCAAACTTCAGACAATCATTTGTGGATTACCCATCAGATCAATAACCACAAACCGGCTTCCAAAGACACCATCGCTCGATGGATTGTTGAAACCATTCAGATGGTCTATGCAGCTGCCCAGACTAAAGAGTTTGTTTTTGCCAAAGCCCATGAGACCAGAGCGGTAGCCACTTCAGAAGCGTTATTCAAGGCAGCTTCACTTAGTGACATCATGGACGTTGCTCAGTGGAGATCTGAGGCTACTTTTATCAGGTATTATCTCCTGGACCCTTCTACGTCGACAGCTAGCATTGAAATGGCTACTCTCACTAAAAGGCTGAGCAATGCCGCGCATACTATTCCGGTACCTTCCGTTAGAAAGCGCGATTCGAGCACTCATGTCCAAAGGGACCCGCCCGACGCCGATGCACCCTCGGGAAAGAGGCCTCGGCCGGAGTCAAGAAAGCATTAAGTGAGTATATCAAATTCATCACAAATAATGTTTACCCTTTGTCATTTGGCTCATATTATTAGGGTTTTTTCCCTAGCAGGTGTGCCAAAAGAAAGCTCGGACTTTCACCAGGGTGGTGCGCCCCTCGAGTTATCAGGTAACAGAGAGGCCTGGGTTACATATCAATGACGGCCTTTTCGCTCTCAAATTGATACAGGTATCTACCTTTTGTCTTTGGTTAGCCTACCCGCCAGGGTTCCCACAAATTCTAGGGTTACCCAACAGTATTGCATAATATTAAATATTATGCACAAGGTAAGTATAAGGTGTCTTGATATAAAATGATAGGGTTTCTGTAACCCCCCATTTTATGAAAGACCCTTATACTTACCTTGCGATCCCGCCTCTCACCCACACTGTTAATCAAAGACTGGGGGAGGTACATAAATGTTCTTGCTTTTAAATGCTATATTATTATAGAATCAAACTGAGGTCGTAAGTTTTTGGCGGGAACTTGGAGCGGTCAAGGACGCCAGAGTTGATGGAGGCCCCGGAGGGGGGTGCCCGTTTTTTCTGGCATTTGGTATAAGAGGTTTAGAATCTACCCAACAGTATTGCATAATATTAAATATTATGCACAAGGTAATTATAAGGGTCTTTCATAAAATGGGGGGTTACAGAAACCCTATCATTTCCCTTTATTATATTCATGTCCCTTTATTATGCTCCCTGTCTCATTATTATGCACCCTGTCCCTTTATTATGCTCATGTCCCTTTATTATGTTCATGTCCCTTTATTATACTCCCGGTCTCATTATTATGCACCCTGTCCCTTTATTTTACACCGTCCCATTATATGCACCATGTCCCTTTATTATACAACCTGTCCCTTTATTATGTTCCCTCTGTCCCTTTATTATGCACCCACCTTCATTTCTTATGCACCCTGTCTCTGTAGTATGCACACATCTCCCTTTATTATGCACCCTCTGTCCCTTTATTAAGCACCCATCTTCCTTTTTTATGCACACTGTCCCTTTATCATGCATCCTGTCCCTTTATTATGCTTCTGTCCCTTTATTATGCTCCCTCTGTCTCATTATTATGCACCCTCAGGCTCTGTTCCTTTATTATACACCGTCCCTTTATTATGCCCTCTCTGTCTCTTTATTATGCACCGTCTTTCTTTTGTTATACACTGTCCCTTTATTATGCCCCGTCCCTTTATTATGCACCCTCTGTTCCTTTATTATACATTGTCCCTTTATTATGCCCCGTCCTGTTATTATGCTCCCTGTCTCATTATTATGCACCCTGTCCCTTTGTTTTACACCGTCCCTTTATGATGCACCGTCTGTCTCATTATTATGCACCCTGTCCCTTTATTATGCTCCCTGTCTCATTATTATGCACCCTGCCCCTTTATTATGCTCCCTGTCTCATTATTATGCATCCTGTCCCTTTATTATGCTCCTGTCCCTTTATTATGCTCATGTCCCTTTATTATACTCCCTCTGTCTCATTACTATGCACCCTCAGGCTGTTCCTTTATTATACACCGTCCCTTTATTATGCCCTCTCTGTCTCTTTATTATGCACCGTCTTTCCTTTGTTATACACTGTCCCTTTACTATGCCCGTCCCTTTATTATGCACCCTCTGTTCCTTTATTATACACTGTCCCTTTATTATGCCCCCTGTCCTGTTATTATGCTCCGTCTCATTATTATGCACCCTGTCCCTTTATTTTACATCGTCCCTTTATGATGCACCGTCTGTTTCATTATTATGCACCCTATATATTTATTGTTGTTACAGGCGAGCTATAACAGCTTGTATTGTAAGTTGTTGATTGCAAAGAGCCCAGTGTATAGACAGTACTAATTGGGGTAATGCATGATAGAAGTCAGGCGCCTATTGTCTGGTTATAGACAGGAGTATTGCTTGGGTAGGCGCGGGAAAGAATGCTGGCGCCTTGAGTGCCATATATTAGATGAGAGAATTAGTTTGTAATCATTCGAAGCTACATACATTGACCGTGTACTTTAGCTGTCGTGTATCGCGAGAGTAGTGATTATTGGGAATGGATTGACTGGGGTTGAGGGTTGATTGATTGAGGTGCAGAGTACATTTTCTCTTTGCGTTCTTTTTCATCATTTTGTTTTGTCAGGAGGGCGGTCTGTTGCAGAGATGTGGAGAAGTTGAATATCTGGACCGCACGCTAGGCCTTTCTGTGAAGGACGTATACCAGGGTGGGCAGTAAACACGCTGCGGTGTCGCTGCTGTCACGAACGCAACTGGGATGAGTTATTCAGGAGCAAGTTGGATGATCTGGGTCGCCCCACTCCCAAGGGGTTTGCCGGGCTGCACTGGGTTGGGGGCAGGTTTCCTCCCATGAAAGGCTGATTGGAGCTGGGGGTTGTTCCTGGCCGGCAGTAGGCAGATGTTTCGTACCCAAATATTTCGAACTTTACGTTCAAAGAAACATCACAAGTGATTTTAACTGAACAATGGTTTTCCGTGTGGACTTTATTCTACTGTAGACCTAATATACAATGGTTTGTCCATTTTTATCTCGCTGTAGCTATAATGTAATAAACGGACACGGTCAACGTTCGAGGTGGCTGCATCCCTAACGATGATATAGTGAGTTTGTTGTAAATGATAAATGTTTTATGTTCGTTTGAGCTAGGCGAATTAGAACATAAGTCCCTTTATTATGTTCCCTGTCTCATTATTATGCACCCTGTCCCTTTATTATGCTCACTGTCTCATTATTATGCACCCTGTCCCTTTATTATGCTTCTGCCCCTTTATTACGTTCATGTCCCTTTATTATGCTCCACGTCTCATTATTATGCACCCTGTCCCTTTATTATGCTCATGTCCCTTTATTATGCTCCCTCTGTCTCATTATGCACCCCGTCCCTTTATTATGCTCATGTCCCTTTATTATACTCCCTGTCTCATTATTATGCACCATCAGGCTCTGTTCCTTTATTATACACCTTCCCTTTATTATGCCCCCTGTCCCTTTATTATGCACCCTCTGTTCCTTTATTATACACTGTCCATTTATTATGCACCCTGTCCCTTTGTTATGTTCCCCGTCTCATTATTATGCACCCTCTGTCCCTTTACTATGCTCATTTCCTTTTATTATGTTCATGTCCCTTTATTATGCTCCCCGTCTCATTATTATGCACCCTGTCCCTTTATTATGCTCATGTCCCTTTATTATGCTCCCTCTGTCTAATTATGCACCCTGTCCCTTTATTATGCTCATGTCCCTTTATTATACTCCCTGTCTCATTATTATGCACCCTCAGGCTCTGTTCCTTTCTTATACACTGTCCTTTTATTATGCCCCATCCCCTCTTCCTTTATTATACACTGTCCCTTTATTATGCCCCCTGTCCCGTTATTATGTACTGTCTCTGTTCTTTTATTATACACCGTCCCTTTATTGTGCCTCCTCTTCCCCTTTATTATGCACTCTCTCTTCCTTTATTATACACTGTCCCTTCATTGTGCCCCTCCGTCCCTTTTTTATGCACCCTCTGTTCCTTTATTATGTCCCTTTATTACGTCCCCTGTCCCTTTATCATGCACCCTGTCCCTTTATTATGCACCCTGTCCCTTTATTATGCACCGTCCCTTTATGATGCCCCCTCTGTCCCTTAGATTTGCACCCTGTTCCTTTATTATACACCGTCTCTTTATTCTGCCCCCTCTATTATGTACCCTCTTGTCTCTATTATGCAACGGGCCCTCTGCCCCTTTATTATGTTCCCTCTGTCCCATTATTATACACCCTCTGTATCTTCTTTATGTACCTGAGCACAGGTGAGATCAAAGATTTGTGGTGCCCCCCACCCCACGGCCCCAACTAGTCCAATAGGATGTGACAGGAATACATCCTCCTTTGATCTGTTGATGTCTACTGGTCACATACATGTAGACTGCCATCTTGTTTCCAGAGGAAGAGCTCCTGACCGCTAAAATTGTCAAATTTTGATGCAATAAAACACTGACATGATTACTGACCGCAACTTGGCTGGGTGGGGCTTAGTTGGTTCGTCGCGATATGACTCAGACAGACTGAAATAATGTTGTAAATGACGTTAATCCTATTCAGTCACTCACTCACCCTTGAATAAATTCATGTAGCTTAGCTCCACAGAATGGTACATTCCAGGCATCTATCAACCTCCGATTAAACCATCGGCGCATATATTTAATATTCAATGGGCGTAAAAAAAATTGGTGGCCTTCATTGTTGGTGCGAGCAAGGAAGTGACTAACATGTGTTGGTGATCATGTAATACTTGGAATATGGGGTCTTACCAAATTATCGGACCCAAGTATTATGCAAATCTGACACAATAGGTGGAATTTGTGCTTGGTTTTATGTAATTCTTGAAAGACCCGTTTGCCTACACGTACACGCTTCGACTTTGCGTACATCCTGTGACGGCCCAGAATGCTTTACAGAGCTGTATTGTAAATAAGTAGCCGCCATCTTACAAAAGTTTTTTTGAGCTGCGATAATGTGAAAGTTTGTTGTCTCCATGGAACTTTACCTGGAGTGTCTCAGATTTGCGGGTGGTGTTACTTTGTGCACTGAAACATCAGCAATACATCCGTGGACAGTTTCAAAGAACGCCTGTGCGAAGACGGGTACAACAAGAGTTGTCACCCATGCTTCACAAGTTCAACAGGACATCTCCGTTGGCTCCAGTACAGAAAGTGAACATTTTTCGGCTGTAGATCCATTTATGCAACCCATCCGAACCAGCCAAGAAGAATAAAAGAGCGATAAAGACATAAAGAATTATTCTGAATCGTTCGAAGAGCCAAAGCATAAGGGAAATTTATTTATTTTTGCATTTCTTGCTGCCGCCTATACTTACAACATTACGTTGAGCTAAAGTAACTCGTGGTGCGCATTGCACAATGCGAAGGAAACATGGCCGATTTCCAAACTGTCCAACGATCTATTCATTTGGTGAATGTGGTTGTCAGTTCTTTATTTCCTTAAAAATCTTATCATTTTCCAAGGTCGTTTTGCAGCAAGATTTCTGCACCTAAACTTCCGTTCATTACCAATGGGACTGTACAGCCCAATCGAACATCAAATAAAAGAAAGGCTGTTAGTCACCCACTGTATTGGACCCTGCCCCAACCAGTTCAATATTATAAGAATGGAAATATGCCCTCCTGTTTATTATTCTGAAGTGTACTGGCAATGGTCCATATCAACTTCCATACTGGGCACCCCTCACCCTAACTCAGAAACTCTAGCTGTGATAGGTGAATATAGGGTAAGGGGGCGTGGCATTCCTATCACAGCTCTGAGCGGAGGTAGGTTAAAATATAACGATAAAAGTTGGCATTCTGAAAAGTGCCTCTTCGCAATCTTTCGCCGACGAAAATAATGAAACGGGAGAGAAAAAATATGCCAATTTGATACACTTTGACGGACCCGAGCTTCTTTGTCCATGTACCATCTCTCATGACTGTTTTGACGCTGATAAAATGTGATCAAATGTCTGAGAAAAACCTCAACTGATTTTCCCGTTTTGGCACCTTTCTGACATGTTGTAAGAATATGACCTATGCTATTTTTATCTTGTAACCTTCCTGATCACGTGAATAAACACATGTCGCTATTGGTTTATAACCGGCATGGATCGATTTCTGATGACGTGAACCAAATGTCAACCACATTCTGCGCATGTCCCTGTCAACTGTGGAGAAAGAAACAACGGTTTTGTTGACAAAATCCATGTTTGAAGGCAGATTCGATATAATTGAAGGAGTCATTAGGTGGTTGTCATAGTGCTGGAGATGCCAAATCATATTATTTATTCGATAAAATGCTTTTCGTGCCTCTGTCTCAATTCCCCACACTGTGTGCAGTGAAAGATCTCGAGCGACTGACGTTCAATTTTTTTCTTTCCGTTTCAGCCTGTATTAGTGATTCGGGCTAAGGAGTCCGTTCGACAACAACCAAACAAAAACAAATAGTCTCCTTTAGCCGAAGTTTTCGTGCTACCCCCACTCTTCAACCTCCCCTCCACTTCACCCCCCAAAACACGACACCTGTCATTCACACCACCACAAAATACTCACCTTTCTGAAGAACACACCTGCAAGATAAAACAATGTACAGGATTAGTTCAGTGACAGCCACAGTGGAAATTCTGTTCTAGAAATTTACCGTGCAACACGAAAATTGGACATTCGATAATACGCCGGGCGTAAAACGAAAGTATCCATTATTATCAGTTTTTAGCATACCTTGCACTGTTCCATGAACCTCAAATTCTACAGAAACAATGTCTGTCATTGTAGACATCAACCTTTTCCTGACTGAGTGCTAGAAAATCTTGAAATAATATTAAACATTGGCTGTCCACAACGCTGTCTGCTAAACTATTCTCCCCCAAAGAGTAGGCAGGGGAGATAACTCTAATTTTTTGTTGATCTGGTGATAAGCTTGGCATAATTCGGTTTTCAACAAAATATTGAGAAATAACACATTGGTTCTATCTAAAGTATACAAAGATAACAAAGTAACACTTCACCTGAATGAAATATTCCATTTATCCTGTTAATAATAACAGTATAATATAAAATGTCTATTGACGTATACTATATGGACTATGTGTGCCTTTGTAGTTTGTCCTTGTCTCGCACTGGGTATATGGGTTGGAGATATTTGGGGAGTGTGGGGTGGCGGGTGGGGGGGGGGGGTACTTATTGAAATAGCCCTGGCGTGCCGGGTCCGATGTGACGCCGTTAGAATTGTGCATATTGTCATTCTGTCTCACTCTGGTTCGCACAAAGTTAGTTGTTTATTGACTTTGCACCTCGGGCGCTTGCGAGCGCCCCAGGTTGAATGTCTCTCGTTCAGATTTAACATGTTTAATATGCATTTCAATACAAAATTGTTCTTTGAGCATTACTTGTCACGGCTTTACTATAAGCTATTCTGGTGAAAAAAACTGGCTGATTATGTAACTCCTCCCTTTTGTGTACTTCGCTTTGATTAACATATAAAGCGTACGATACTTTCTCGCAACATTTTGACAACAATTCAATAACTTTGTTCCGTGTGTGGCAAAGCAGTTTAGCAATATGTAGCAATGTACGCGTTACAAAGTTGCCTAAATCCTAAACAATGTACTGAAAAATAACTATTTTATAAGTCACGCCCAGTAATCTAATGCCCTCCCTTTGTCAAATCTATATGCCAATATTGGAACGCCCATTTCTGTCTAGTCCGCATTGAACACATTGATTGACAGATAGAGTGCGAAACGCTTTCGCAACACGCAAGTTATATTATGTACGCGGCGAGGAGGGGGCGGGGGGAGAGAGTGACGGTGTATTTTATTTACTGTCAAACATTTTTGATCATGTTCATCTCTGAATGCATATTAAACCCATCTCATGTTTGCACATTTTTCAAACCACGCCCTGTATACTCCATGACCACGTGGACCTGTAAGGGCATTTCTATGTAAATAGAGTTCAGACGCTTTCGCAACAGGCCAGTTATAATATGTGCGCGGTGAGAGAGTGACTGTGTATTTTATTTCATGTCAAAAATGATATATATGTGAGCGCGGGGGGAGAGAGAGTGCACGGTGTATTTTATTTACTGTCAAACTGTCATGTTGATCTCTGAATGCATTGATATTAAAACCATCTCATGTTTGCACATTTTTCAAGCCACGCCCTGTCTACTCCATGACCACGTGGATCTGTAAGGGCCTTTCTATGTAAATACGTGGTCACTGATACGGAATAAATGCCCAGTGGTACGTCCAGGGCTTAACTAAAAAAAAAAAAAAAAAAAAAAAATTGGCATAATGCATAAGCAAAGTCACTCCGAATAAAGTTAACAAACGCATATTGGCAGTCTCAATATTTCGACAAAGTTATATTTGTCATAAAAACCAGTTGTTCCACAGATTAGTTTAACATAAACTAAGATAAATGTAACTCCGAAGATTGAAGTCATGGTGGTACGTGATATGATACTCTATTTCGGCTATAGTATCATATCACGTACCACCATGACTTCAATCTTCGGAGTTACATTTATCTTAGTATATTTGTCATCATCAGGAGAAATGTGGCATTTTTTTTTCGTTTTTTTAAATTGCAGTTTACGGGCCGCTTCCCGTACGGATTTCGCAGTCCATCATCTCAATGTTTCATTTTAATTACACGTTACATTTCTTAGTTTGTTAAAGATGTTTACAAGCGCTGTATAATCAAATAAACAAATAAATAAGTAAATAAATATATAAATAAATAAATAAGTAAATAAATATTCATACATAGCTACAGAATATATACAGTTGCTGAGAAGATAACATGCTGAGCGGTTACAGTAGAAGGGTAATAGGCTAGACAGAGAATACACTAACATTCCCTGACGGGTGTCAGAGCAATCAGTTGTTGTTTTAGATACAGGTAGGTGGTCAACAGACTTAAGGATTAAAAGAACAATGAATGATTACTGACAAATAGCACAACCATAGAAAAACTGTCAACAGTTTAGAAAAACAATTTAGAACAAGTGAGAAATGACTACATTGTAGTCAAAACCTGCGGCAGTGGCAATAATACAGTGAAAGGCATATCACTGCGGAGTAGTGATAATTGTAGAAAAAAAGCGCCATCTGTCAGTGTTTTCATGCCAAAGGAAATAATTTTCAACTTCTAACCCACAATTGTAGGAATTGCGTAATAGGTCTGATACCATATATATATATTCACTTTCCCCGTTCAAAATCCAACGATTTTGACTGGTCCGTCTATACTGAATTGACAGATGAAGTCACAATGATCGCTTTGGCAATGTCTTGGTACAAGTATCGTGTATGTCAAGATTCAAAACATTCGGTTCAGCCGTTGATTTTTACAAATCAAAAAGGCGTTTAAATATTTAGAAATCCAAATAAATTTCAAGGATTTAGTCATAGCGCGAAAATCTACGCTCTTCAGTCTCCATTCTCGCTTACTTTGCCGAGCAAAATGGAAACTTTATATTTCCTTCAAAGTTAATTTTCAATGAATTTACTATCAGGTCTATCACTTTGATCTGTGAAACTATGGAATGGGGTTGAGGCTTTTATCGAACTGTTGAAGAGGCATAATGAAACTTTTCACTATTCAAATTGAGGCTTGTGACAGTCTTGATCTTCCATTAGAATAATTAAGTTTCTGCATTTATGTGTGTTATCATCTTCAAACTAAATACCTTGACACTCTTTTCCATGCAGCAAGTCAATACCAAGACATGGTTTGCTCCTTTTATATAAAAGATTAACTATTTCATTCTTAGGAAATATCATCTAATCTGACATGTTCGGCCAAGCCTTTTCGAATGTTGCTAATTTTATTCATTTCTTTAAAAAAAATTAAATTATGCAAATAAGAAGCACTTCTGGTTAATATCTATGGATATCTCCCTATACTCAATTCGCGAATATGTTTGTCACTATAAGTCATTCCGAACGTGATGTAAGTGCGAAATTTCAGGGCTAGTTCACTAAACAAGATCTGTGTGTGGGAGAATGATGTCGAATTCTCGTTATTATCTTTTGGTACATCAAATTATTGCATTACGAAAATGGCTGCCAAGTTAAAGTAAATATGAAAGGTATCTAAGTATCAAAATCAAACTCAGGAAATCAAGGCTCTAGCTTTTGACAACGAGGTCAAATAGATCGCTTTTATGGTCAGTATCTGCTAATATTTGACGTGATTCCATTCGTAAAAATGATTGACAAAGTAACGTAAATTTTGAAGTATAGAACCATGACTTGAGAGAATGATGTCAAATGCAATATGTTTCTGCCCATTGTCTGCTGATACACATAAGTATTGAATTTACGGGAGTGAATCTAAAGGGATTTGGAGTACCGAAGAGGGCGGAAACATCAATACCAGCGAAGCAAGGCCCTGGCTTGCGAGAATGAGGATAGAGAGGCTGTGTTCCGAAAGAGGATCATTCAACATAGCCATGTGCCAAATGTCGTGCATGTAACCGGTAGTGCACAATATAACGGCACAACTATGATGTATTGTTCGCTCACAGGGTTGTCTAACTCATTAAATACAGTTTTGAGTGCCAATGATCGGTTTCGCTAAGACAGTAAATACAACTCCAGGGATTGGAGGGTCATTGTCTCGATTCCCACAGAGGGATAAGTTATTCTTCCTTTCAAAACATATTTCCATATATGCGAATTGGTTGGGGGGTAAAGTTAAACATCATAGCAAATTGTCATTTCTACAAGTTAAACATCTTTATTCGGCGAAAATTGGTAAGTTGTTCCCTTACTTCTGAAACGTAATTGTTGCGTTTGTTTTTATGATGCATTATCTATAATTTGATACCAAGTATTGATCAATGTTAATCATAATGACAATGCGTTGCTTGTCAACTTCTTCCACAATTTGTGGATTATCTAGATTGGGTAGATAAAATGATTACTAGAAGTAGTGAACTTATTTTCTACTTACTAAGACAGTCGCCTATGACTGTATGCAAATTACTTGAACCACTGACAAGGTTGTGGCTCATCTTCCTTGGTATATAAGCAATTCAAGGATCTTAAAGCGTATATACATACTGTTCAGTGAAAATGGTATTATCTGAAGACAATGATGTGTCGATCGACAGCTTTTAAACGACTGAAGTTTCCTATGTCTTGACGTGAGAGAATTGAAGTCTGAACGGAAATCAACGAAGCAATCATTAATTCCACCGAATATAGTTGCAAATGAATTCAAACGTGCCT